>CAUYRT010043700.1:0-53552 GCA_963574885.1 Lepilemur ruficaudatus
GAGTGGAATGAGGGGTCTCAATAGGGGGAAAGAATTCCTCTAAAACTGATTTATGTGATTAACTGTACACCTCGGTAAATTCACTGAAAATCATTTAATTGTACACTTAAAGTGGAGTAAAGGTATGATATGTAAAGTATACTTCAATAAAGAAAAAAAATAATAGAAAAAAAATAAAGACAAACCCTATGGTGTGAAAACAGCCTTTTCCCAATGGAAAATGCAGTCTTATTTTCACTGGATGCTAATTTTGATGCTCTGGGGGAAAATAAAAAACTCTTCAGTGACCAAATAAATTTGGGAGTCCTGGATTAAATAAAACTGAAACAAGTTTTATTTTTCTGTCATTTGTTTTCATTGTGTTTTCTAAAAATCATAACTTCCTAGAGTATTTGGCACACTCACTCCTGTCTCTGAGAGGGTCACATAACATGCCTGCATTCACAAATTTATGGTACTGCAGTTGCTTTTTTGCAACAC
Organism: Lepilemur ruficaudatus; assembly: GCA_963574885.1. Classification (NCBI taxonomy): domain Eukaryota; kingdom Metazoa; phylum Chordata; class Mammalia; order Primates; family Lepilemuridae; genus Lepilemur; species Lepilemur ruficaudatus. Next base: position 481 of record CAUYRT010043700.1, read on the forward strand.
ACTCAATGCCTATTAATAAATCTCAAAAGAGAGTTCCTCTAAGGGACTGCTATGTTAAGACTATTTTTTTTTTTTCCAGAATGCCCTGATTAAAGTGCTAATCCTCCGAAAGGACTAATGGAATAAGCCAATGGCCACCTCTCAGCCCAGGGTCCTTTGGCTGCACACTACAAAAAAACTGGAAGGGAGCTTTAGACAACATCGTTGCCAGAATTCTGTTTTAATTGCTCTGGAGAGACGCTGGGATGTTTGAAAGCTGCCCAGGGTATGCCAATGTGCGGCCAAGGTTGGGAACCACTGGCGTAGGCCTGAGTGCAAAATTGGGGAATGAAAGGGCCATGCAACAGTGCTTGGGGCTTGTGGTGGACGCTTGGGAGGCAGAAGTTTGAGGTAGAAAGAAAGAGGGGACGGGCGGAGGACAGACACGTCCAGAGCCCTGAGAAGCTCCCGTTAGGGCAGACTTGAACTTTAGGAGCATGGAGGCTTTTGAGATGGGCATAGGGAGTGTTGAAAGAGAGAAACTCACTTTCTTCTCCCATTCTGCTCTTTTGCTTTCTGTCTGCCAGTGGAAGCTTCCTGGGGACATGTATTGCAGTGGATATTTAGCTTCCAGTGGGAACGATTAGCCAGCGTGGAGACAGTTCCATATTTGTGTGACTTATACCGGGCCTATCACATGTCAGTATCAATAAACGTTCATCAGAGTAAACACAGAGCCCTGATTTTCAAAACTCTAAATTAACACTTGACATAAGACACATTCATTAAGAATCAGCAGTGTGCTAGTCACGGTAATTGTTAAACTAGTTCCAAATTATAGATTTTATTCCTATGAAATTGCACATCTCTAGCAGTGTGTGCAAGTGACAAATAACATGCTTTCTCTCTGCCCGTGCACTGGCACATTCATTAAAACGCATTCAATTTCCCTTTAATTTGTAAACTGGAGCAAGCAGTCAATAAGTTTCCCTGCAATCTATTTACGCACCCGCCTTTGTAGCTAGTGTGCAGTGCCATCTCTCTACAGGAAATGGATATTTTTTTTCCAATCTTTAATAATTAAATGAGTGTGATTTCCCCTCTTCTAGTTGCCTGAGCATTCTCGAAGTGTGAGCATCCATGTTGTTTTCTATTATTTCTGTTCCGTCCCCTGTTTCCTCATAACATAAAAATCACGTGTTCAAGGGCATTGCAAAAAAGTATCAGCTAAGATTTATTTTTGAAACCCTGTCTACTTTCTGAGAAGCATCTTTGGACCATAAATATATTTGAGTAAGAGTGAAAATGCAAAACCATTTATTTTTTTGCTTTTAAGCTTCAAATCTGAAAGTCATTAATTTTTTATTTTCCTCTTGAAAGCATGTTCTTTTCCAACTATACAATACCCAAGCATTTTAAGGAATTTTAGGCAATAAAGTCAAAGAGGATTTTTGTTTTTGATAAATAATACTGAATTGAAAATATCTGGGTAAAGAAAGGCTTTGGGAAAGTTTGAATGATGTACTACCGTTTGCGCTTGGCTCCGCCAGCCATGTATTATTTAGTACGTGGTATATGGGAAAACGCATTTTGTGCTTATGTTTTGAAAAAAGGTGTCTTGAGCCTGAGTTATGCTTTTCCCAAATCGCATTTGCAACTGTGCGCGTCTGCGGGTCCCTCATGTGCAACTTTCATCTGATGCGCACGCCTGGTCTTGGTTTGATACTCCACAAGCCACACTTGGCCCCCACCAAGTCCCAGATGCCTTCAGACGGCTCTCTGCATCTGCCTTTATCTGGGTCTTGCTGATTCCACCGAATGACCAGAGACGGAGAAGTGCAGTGACTGGGTTTAGCACGGGACAACGTAGAAGAATGGAGGCCATAGGCGAGCCCCAAGCAAAGCAAGAACTGGCTGCCTCACGCTTGGTGTCCACCATTCGCCCATTCATCGCTCTCTCCTCACCCCCCTTCCCGCGGGCCTGGGGTGCCTGAGCCTAAGTACTGCACTGTGGACTGTCTGGGGTCTGGCCGCCCCTGCCCACCTCCCCTCAAGCTCCCTGCCTCCAACGGTGCATTTTCCCCAGAATTGCAGCTGCCTCCTTTCCTGCTTACTCCCCTCATCATGCTCCCAGCAGGCTAAACAGAAACAAATTAAGATGACTGAAATAGTTAGCATTAAAAAAAAAGCCTAGCTCATTCCACAGATTAAAACAAAAGCACCTAGTGTAAACATTGATTTCATTTTAGATATATAGATCTGAATTAAAAAGTATGTTGATGCTGTACCCGAATCATGCAAAAACTGACTTTTTTAAAATGCAAAGTTTTTGAATTTGCAGTTTAATAAAACCATTAAAACTTCATAAAATCATTTTTATCCATCTGCTGGAATATAACACTCAAGGCAGAAAAACATGTCATGTTTATCTAAAAATTATATGTAGGGCCACTATGTAAAATAGATAGACTGAAAAAGATAGCATCGCTCTGCAAAAATAAGGATTTGTGGTCTTTTCAGCAACTTTAGTAGTTACTTTTTCTTAATCAGTTGATGATTTATTCTGTTCTCTGTGTTTTTTAGGTTGCTGTTATCTGAATCATATTTGGCTACTTTTAACTTCTTTTAAGTTTATGCAGAAACCCTAAAGTTGGGACAGAAAAGCATTGTATTCACGACGCCTATTTTCCCAGAATGAAGGGAAACTTTTGCTTGAAGAAGTTTAATTTGCAAAGCATGATTTATAACACTATGAAGAGACATTTCTCTTGAAGCCAAGAGGCCTATCATTTCTTTTCTCATTCGACATCTGCAGAGTAAGAGTAAATATTTCTTAATTTAGAGGAAGGTAAGGCTATTTTTCAAGTGAATCCACTAAATTAATCCACTGGAGTGGGCGTTATTTCCTTCATCACCTGTCTGCCTTAAATGTAGCACCTGAACAGATGGGGCAGATGCAAAAATAGCTGAAGATTTAAATAGGTGATATTGTCTCACATATAAAAGATGAGTCTCGTTTGTGATATAAAAGTTGCTGTTTTTAATACTTTTAGCAATTTCAGCAGCTTTAGTTTTTCGTAGAGTTCCTATATTTGGAATGTAATTGATGGAAAGGTTTAGCCGTGTCCTTCAAAAGGTTTTCATTTTTCTAGTGGGCTTGAGTCACTTGCTAATAATGAGCTCCTGCTATATTTTTAGCTACCTATCTATCTATTTTGTCTACAATTCATTTATTTATTTACAGCTTGCCTTGTTCCAGAGGCCTCTAAGGTGGTAACACATTAGGAAATGTTGTCCTTACCGTGTGTTGGTCTCCATTTGAGGATATCGGAACTCTGACATAGGAAGGTGAAATGGTCAAGAAATGATTCCAGATTAGAAACACTATTCTGGTAATGCATTTAACAAAATATCCAGCATCCCAAATATTTCAGTTAAGTTTGTGTGTTATAATCACATAGACAAACCAGCACAAATTTACGCTGGGCCCTCAGCTGCAGCCTACAATGGCTCACTCAGGTACACTTCCCTGGACTATTTGGTAGCGGGATCGTGTCTCTTGTCACCTCTCACTGTGGATGAAGTTTTAAGCTCACACGTTGAAGTCTCTTCGTTGTTTCTAACCTATGGGACTAAGAGATGAAACATACAGTGTAGAAATTGAGAAGTGGTAGCCAAAATCCCCAGTGAGGAAATCATCTCCTAGGGATAGAAACCAGGCAGGAGCTCACAGCAGGGGTGGCCAGGATCTGATCGACTCAGGAGCAAGGAGGCACGGGGAGCGGGATCCCCGTGAATAAAGAAGGTGCCCCAAGAGTCTTGGAGACAGAACTCTTCCAGAAACAAGAAAGAGTTTGAAGAGCTAAAATTTCTATGAAGTGGAGATCCTCGGGAGGAGGCAGGGAACAGACGTGACTTCACCAACAAGAACCAGACTAACCAGTGTGCAGATTTAGTAAAGGGCCCCGTGGTATGGCCAGTCACATCTCTGGGCAGGAGCTGCAACCTGTGAGCATAGGATGGTAGAGGGACCACCATAAACCTTCTGAGGGACAAGAGGACAAGGAAACAGAGACAGAGACAGATGTGTGTGCACGTGAGAGAAAGAAAGAGACTCCTCTCGCTTGCCTAAAGATCCAAATCTCAAAACACGTGAACACAAATCTAAAAGTAGAAAAGACAGTCTTCCAAATTAACCACAAATTCAGATTTTAAAATAGGCACAAAGTGAAATTATTTAGAAGGGAGGAAGCATTCTGGAGAGGAGCTGTCATCTTCAGCTCAGGGACTCTAATGCTTGGGGGACCACACAGGAGCATCGAAGGGAGACACGTGCCAGAAGAAACCACCACCGTGAAAAGGGCAAAAATCGCGAAGCAGAAACAGGCAGACACCAAATGAGAACAACTGGGCGTGAAAACTGAAAAATTAAAACTGTACAAATAGAAAAAGATACAGCAGTGAAAATAAAATAGTATAAAGTATAGATTCTGTACAATAAAGGAGAATACTGAAAAATGGTACTAAGGAAGCACAGAGAAATAAAAAAATAAGATATATAGAGCAGTTAAGAGAGATGTGTATTGACATCGGTTAAAAAACGATGAGAGAGAAGACCAAAACAACAATAGTTGGAGAGATAATGGCTAGAAATATTTCTAAATTAAAGAGAGATATGAGCTTTCAGGTTGAAACAATATCCAACAAGATATCAGTAAATCCACACGGGGATGTAAAACTAAAGAATATTAAAAATAAAAGTAAAATGAAGTACCTACCCAAGAGTAAAAGAAATAAAAAATAGATTGCAAAAGAAAGACTATTAGTCTGGGAGTAGTTTCACATGACCATCAGGAGAAGCAAGATGACATTGGAGAAGCAGCTCAGAAGCACTGAGAAAAAATAACTGTCAGTCAAAAATACAACCCCCAGCTAACCTTAGATCAAGATGAAGCTTATGGAAACACATTTTCAGATACGAAAAGACTAGCAATTTATCACCCATGTATCCTTAATGAATAAAGTAATAATGAAAGGTCTTCAGCAAGAATAGAGAAATAAAAAAGAAACAGTTGGGTAGAAGAAAATAGGGATTTTGGATATACTAAACATTGATAAATTTCATGAACCATCCACTAAGACCAAATAATAATCATTGCAAGTATTTTTTTTAAGGTAAAATCAATTCTAGACAATAAAAAGAGGGAAGATGGATGGGGGGGTTAAATAGTATAAACATGCCAAATTTTAAATAAGTAAAATTTATGCTTCATTGGAAATGTTACAAGTCATGGACTTGTATATATCCAATTTTAGGACCTCAACACCGAACGTACAGTTCCCTCTGCCTGAAATGCTTTTAATATCAGATCTGTAGATCAATGGTATAGCCCATAGCTGTGGAATTTAGCAAAGGCACCCAGATTCTTCTGAAGTCTAGGGCCATGCTGCTTAAACTTAATATGGACACAAATCCCCCAGGGATCTGGTTAAATGCAGATTCTGGTTGAAAAGGTCTGCAGTGGGGGCCTGTGATTCTGTCGGTCCAGAGAGAGCACGTTGAATGGCAATGTGCCTGGGTACACCCCTTCTCTCTGGCTGTTATTTGTAAATCAGGTTCCTTCAGAATCTAACTAGAGTGTTTATACACTGAGTACCAAAACAGCTATCCTGTCCCTACACCATATATCACCCTTTTCCATTTTGATCTCTCTCAAGGAGGCCTAAAATCTTCCCTAGGTCAAAAGCAGGAGATGGCCATCTCTTTCCTGTAAAAGACAAGACGGTAAATATTTTTGGCTTTGAGGCCAGATGGTCTCTGTCATCACTACTCGACTCTGCCTTTGTGGCATTGTAGCATGAAAACAGACGTAGACATTTTATAAATAAAGGGATGGGTGTGGCTGTGTTCCAATCACAGTTTATTTCCAAAAGCAAGTGGCAGACAGGCCGAGTCCCTCGGGCGGTAGCTTGCAGACCCCTGGACAGTAGGGTAACCAATGCCACCACTCTCCCCATGCCACTTTGAGCAGAAAAGTTCCCAGATATTCCTCGACACTTTTTGATACTTTCTGTGCACCTCAGTCATTAATCAAGTGCTATTTAACATTATTTGAAAAGTAAGCTACCACTGAGGCCCCCAGAAATCACGCCTGACTATGCCCATGGTGATCTGCTGTAGCTGAGTAACTGGAAGACTTTGAACCGGGGACCTTGGTTTTTCCACAGTCCCTCATGACTGACAACTATCTCAGGGCAGCATGAGTCACCTGACCCTTCGCTTTGATTTCGAACTCCTGACCTTGAGTGATCCTCCTGCCTCGGCCTCCCAGAGTGCTAGGATTACAGGCGTGAGCCACCGCGCCCGGCAACCTTCACTTTGAAATATAGGAAAATTCAATCCTGAGAAGGTTAAGCCGGCTACCCAAGGTCATATAATAAATCAAGTTCACGGCAGAGTTAAGCCTAGATCCTAGATTTCTGATTTCCTCGTCCAAGTCTCTTCCCACCAGACAATCACTAGTCTCCTTTCCATGTCGAACATGTCTACTTTCAGGCCCTTTGGAACCTCGCTCTCTTCTTTAATGATGTACAGTATTCGTCTGTGAACCAATTTATTTCACCTTTGTCTAGGATGGCTTTGGATCAACAGAAGAAGTTGTAGGGAAAATTTAAATGACATCAAATATGCAAAATTCTTTTCCCCTTGAAAAGGAATTGTCTACATATTCAGAATTAAAGTGTGATTTCCCATAACAATAAAATCTTCTTTTAGTGGGAAGGAAATCAACGGGGTCTTTTTCCCAGCAGCTCTCACTGCTGTTCTCAGGCACGAAGTACCTAGCTAGCAGCTGATCGTGAAAATGCAAGCAAGACTCAGGAAGGACATAGAAAGCCCTTCCTTTTACACTGGGTTGAAAAGGCCTTCGCTGATATAGGTATTTTGTTTTTAATCCATTCCGAGATGGTTGGGAGCAATTTCTTTACGTGACCTCCCCTTCCAGTGACAGGCGCGGTTGCGTGTTTCCCGGGCGCGACGCACAAAGTGTCTGTCCCGGGAACATCTGCCCGCTGATAAGAGCCACCACTTCATCTTCTGTGCAGTGGGTCTCACCCAGACGCATCTTCTTCTTTTATTTTTCCTTGTACAGTTGTTCTTGAACCACGTAGTACAGCTTTATGTTAAACATTTAAATATTGCTGAGGGTAAAATGCTTAGAAATATCTGATTCTAATTTTTCATAGAAAATGCCACCTCCCGCATGCAGTTAATACATAAAAGGACTGGACCATAGAAAGGCTATGGAGGAAGAGCGGAAAAGCTTGAAGTAGGTTTGATTCTCCAATCGTGGGGCTCAAAAACCAGTGATCGGGTTTTTTCCCCCCATTTTGCCGGCATTTCATCATTCCAAATATACGAATAAGTTCACTGAGCGTGTGGAATCATAAAAGACAAGGATGAAATGCATTAAAAAAAAATGCAAGGGCACTTCTGAGGGAAATCCATGCCTACACTGCACTCTGAGAGCTTCTTTTAGCTGTTAGCCTGGCTGAATAACACACAAATTTATAACTCACGATAGTCAAGAGGGAAAACCAGCAAAATAGTATTACTGGGCATGAACCTTGTCTTCCAGAGATATAAATTCACCTAGGCTCTTTTTATTACTGGGACGGAGTTACTTGGCCACAGTAACTCCGTGCGGAGAACACCTGGATGCTTTGAGGCCAGTGAAACCGCGTGATGTTGCAGTGAGAAAGATTCTTCTGTGCCCAATGCACAGAGACGGGAGACAGCATTGAGAACCATCAGCTTGTGCCCGACACTTAGGATGCCCATTCACTGACAATCCCCTGATAATGCCTTTCAGGCCAGATTTGAACTTGGTGTTGAAGAAATGCTACTGAACTTTGGCTCAACCAAGGGTACCTTTTGTAGAAGTATGTGTTCAATTATTATTCCAATGACCTCCCTCAGTCCTTCAAATATGTCATTGCCCCATGTCACATCATTTTAAGCACCATAAACGGTCAAAGGAATTCCTTATAAAAGAGCAAACATACTAACCAGTACCTTTCTTATTCATGCTAACATGAAGAATAGCAGTGCCTAAAAATGTCTCCATCCTGATTTGCAATCTGCAGTGATGCCCCTTTCTAGGGAAAACAGAGGGTGCCCATTCCACCAAACCAGGGTCCTGGGAGGAGGTTAGAAGTTCATTCTTACTCCTGTTGGCCCAGAGGCATATGCCACCCCGCAGGGAAGCACTCCTCTAGCACAGCACGTTAGGATCCTACAAGAGCAAAGAAAATCGGAGCTAGACCCCACCTCTGGCTCTCCCATCCCTTTCCTTTCCTGCCTACTGAGGCCAGCAATGTGTTAAAAGACAAGAGGATAATTTTCCAAAAGGGGCAGACCTGGTTTTATTCTTGATCCCACCCACTTCTTACTTATAACCTTGGGCATGAACTCAATGTTCTCCTTTGTAAAATGGATTTATTGGTACCTACCTGTGAAGATTCACCGGCACATACACGTAAACAGCCTAGAAGAATGTCTAGGCTTGACACAGTCTGATATAATTGGAAGTGCTTTTTCTCAGCATTGTGGCTTCTCACTAAGGCATGGCCACCTTCTCCAACACACAGGAACGAGGTAAGTCAAACCCCCCGCAAGACCCAAGACAGTCTGGAACTGGAACTATGGTGGCAAAGCACACGGCAGTGGCGCTTGGCTCTGAATTTTATGCACAGAGGAGCTTGGAAACATAGCTTTGTTCTGAACCAAGAGGAGATGTATGTTCTTTTCACAGCCCTCCAAAGCTTCCTACTGCCACGGGCACCAAAGTCTCAATTTCATGACTTGCTCATGGTCTCTCAGCCCCTTTATCCCAGAAAGCTTCCTTTCAGAAGAAAATCCTATGTATAGCTATGAGAAGCGAGGGTGGCTCCCTGCTCTGCAGAGTGGTGACTCTGTCCTGGAGGGTCTTCAATATTTTCTATTTGCATTTGCTGCTTGTTTGGATTCCAACTCTTACCAAAATGCAAGAGGAATAGGATGAGGGTTTGAGCGTTTGAAATACCTAAGGCAGGGGTACTTGAAAGTGTCACTTCTCACTGTCTAACCTTCTAGCTGTTTGTCACCAGGTGATTTTATTCTCCTGCTTCTAGTGGCCAGGAGAAGTCCTGATGGCTTCATTAGCATCTGCAAGCCCCATCTGCCACCTAAAGTGTGACAAGTATGAGCATGCTAATTTTCTTAAAGAAAGCAAAATTAAACTGTGTTTCTTGTTAGAGGTGGGAAACAGGTGGTCTAGCTTATCATTCTTGCTAAACCTTATGGTTTCCAAATTTAAACCACCTTGTGAGGTCTGTTAGAGGCTGTGGAATGTGAACTCTGTTTAGTCAACACATAATGCACTATCCTGTTTCCTCTTCAATGATTAAAGCAGAAGTCAGGCTCTTCCAGGGGGTTTTGAGCCAAGCATGGAAGGAAAGGACGGTGCAGGAGAAATTGTACTTACTGGAAGTGACATTAGCCAGAAGATGCTTCTGATGACTTCAGAGGACTGTTCTCTAAGTCTAGCTATTTCTTTTCCCTGCAGACAATTTTTTTTCTCTGTTTCCATCCCCATACTTAGGATGCAGTACACATTCTGGTTTTTCTAGATATTTGGTTTACAAACTTTAACTCCTCCAAGATGAAATGACTTAATCTATGCAGTAGGAATGGCTTAATTTAACAAGCTCCATGGTCCTTTGTGACTTCCTGGTATGGTGTTAACCGCTCACACTGTATGCATTCTTCCCATCCAAGTGACAGCCACAGGAGGCAGGTACTCATGTCATCCGCACATCTGCAGGTGTTGAGATGGAGGCGCAGGGAAGTTAAGTAACTCGTCAGGTCTGGACTGGACTCTAAACACTTGTCTTCTCTTCACACCTGCATAAAAGTGTCAGGACAGTTAAGCAAAACCGTGCTTGTAAACCACCCAGCACAACAACAGGTGCACAAAAGACACCCACAAGATGGAAGTTATCTTTCTCCCTGAAATAGTGTTATTCCTGTGCCTCAGCATTCTTGCCTCTAGTCCCTGTGCCCTGCGAGTCAGCCTTTTCACTATATGACATCTGTGCTCTTGAAGCTCCGTTTGGACAGTCACACTGCCATTTCCCAGAGCAACGTGCAAAACAGTGTTCTTCAGCCAGGAGCCTGCAGCAACCACCATGCTTCCTCAGGCGTGGCTTGTTCCTGATCATTCCTGCCTCCAAACCTGTCAGCTGCTTGCAGCTAAGTGCTCAATACCTCTCAGAACCTGTATCTTCCTTACATATGGTGAGTGTTCAACCAATAATTGCTGTGTGATCATTGCACCCAATGTCCTGCATGTGGGTGCGTTGACAGAGCCTTTTCCATTGAGTGCAATAGTAGATTTTATAATAGGAAAAAAATGCCGTCGACACAGATCAAGGGAATGAGAAGAGACAAAATCCCCAGACGTGAGGGTATGGGGTGTGTGCAGGTGAGATCCTGCCTCTAACCCAAATCGTCCCCGCCCCCCTCTTCCTCGCAGCATGGTGTGAGATACAAACCTATTTCAAGGCTGGGACAAATATAGTCCTTCAACATTTTTTTCTCATTTTGTGTGGGTTATCTATAGAAGTGTAAATGGTTCACAGCAAGGGACTGCTTTTCAGAGAAGTACGGGTAGGATACAGAAATGTCTAGATTTATCTTCACCTTAACTTTGAAAATGAGAAACATTTAAAAGGTTAAGAGCCCATTCTTCGTAAAGACTCGTTTTAGAAAATATTCTATATCTTCCTGATAGACAATCAGCCTTCTAAGAAAGTAAGGTTATTTTAAAATTTGGATTTCAAATACATCAAATATTTGGATTTCAGAATATTTGGATTTATTTTATTCTTCCAGTATTGCAAATAGAAAGGAAACCATGGAGTATAACAAGAGAACAGGCTCATATGAACATGGGTATGACTATGAAAAAAAAAAGAAGAAGGAAAGAAATTCAAAACTCAATGACCAAATTTAAATTTGCATTGAAATTATTAAAGAATGGAACTGACACTAAAAAATAATCAATTTTCTGGCTTGTAAAACATGGGACACTTTCCCAGAATGCAGAAAAATAGGACAAATAGATTAAAATGAAAAGAGATTAAAACTACAAATGACAAAGAAAAGAATCAACTTGTAATTAGTGTTCTTGAAGATGATTTGAAAGCAAATGGAGCAGAAATAATAGCCAAGGTTGTAACAAAAGAAAACTTTTCTGCAACAAAAAAAGAAAAAAAAACCCAACCCAGTTGCAGATTAATTTGGTTCACTTGGGTTTGAAGAAAAGTTAATAAAAATAGAACCAAACCAAGATGTGTTGTGCCATCACAGTTTAAATAAAAGTGGAATAACATCCATAACCATCCTGGCAAACAAGGTCGGTGACTTAGAATGGAAGTATCGCTGGGCTGGTGCCAAGCTTTCCTGTTCCACCAAGCGACACAGATCAGGTAACATCTACACAGCGTTGACAGGTTAGGATCCAAGACCCAAGAATTCAACCCAGAAAAGATTTTGAAGGCAATAGAAAGATACTCTCAGGTATACCACGGTTTTCAACATGTACCATGCAAATAGCTTTTCTGAAAAACTCAGGTGAATATATAGTCCAGTTTATCAAGATATAGATTAAAATAATAATACAGCTAATGAACCACTGATTGAATTATTTGCTCAGCTTTCTAGTCAATTATTGAAAATGAGATTGTAATACAAAGAACCTAACATAATTATTGATAAGGATTCAACGGTAAAAAGAACAGTTATTATAGTCGCCACTGTTTTGTTAGGTACTTAGTGGATGCCACTCACTATATTCTGAAATTCATAGAAGACATCTTATTTAAGTCTCTTGATGATCATATGAGTTATGTACTATAGCCCAAACACATAGACAGAAAAAATAAAACAGAATTAGATAGTGCCACGTACCCAAGATGTCATGGAAATTTTGTAAGGAGTAGGGATTGCAAGAGAAGAGTCCCATTTCAAATGTGATGACTCATTAATGATAATACATTAGTCCTCCAATTTAGCCAAAATCTAGTCTAGCAGTTTCCAAATGTGTCTGCACATTGGAACAGCTTCAAAATATGGTGGTGCCTGTACCCTTGTGATTATGATTTGATTTTCTGGGGTGTCATCTGGTCTTTGGGGTTTTTTCTTTTCAAAAATCCTCAGGTGATTCTAATGTGCAGACCGATTTGGGAAACACTGGTTTAGATGATAATAAGTGATTCATTCTACAAGGACCTGGAAATTGTGTGAGAGAGACAGAAAGAAGTTTAGATCTGTCATTGTCCTTATGAAATAATCAACAGTCATTTGGTGTGTGCTATAGTTTGGATAGTCCACTCCAAGTCTCATGTTGAAATTTGACCCCCAGTGTTGGAGGTAGGGTCCCAATGGGAGGTGTTGGGTCCTAGGGGCAGATTTTTCATGAATGGCTTGGTGCTGTTCTCCTGATCATTAGTGAGTTCTCTATCTATTAGTTCCCCTGAAAGCTGTTTGTTAAAAAGCGCCTGGCCCCTCCCCTTCTGTCTCTCTCTCTTATTTCCTCTCTTGCCATGTGATCTCTGCCCATACACACTCCCCTTACCTTACACCTTGATTGGAAGCTTCCTGGGGCCCTCACCAGAAGCAGATGCTGGTACCTTGCTCCTCGTACAGCCTGCAGAGCTGTGAACCAAATAAACCTCTTTTCTTTATAAATTTCCCAGACTCAGCAACCCTGGGGTTGAGCCAGGCCAACAGTGCTCAGCTGGGGTGAGTGAGCCCTCCATGGACACTTGGCAATGTTTGGAGACATTTTTGATTGCCACCACTGGGAGGCTTGGAGGATGACTGTTGGTGTCTGCTGGGCAGAGGCCTGAGATAAAAATTGGGGAGGTGGTGGGGGGAAGGCATGGGTTCTTGCTGGGGAGCATATGGTAAGATTAAAGACATATGCCCTAAATATTTAGTTTTCTTTGCCTGATACAAGCTGACCCCCTCATCTATGTGTTTATGTGTGTATACACACGTATGTGTGTGAATGCATACACATATATTTCTTGTGTACCGCGTTCCTATTCTTTAATTTTATTTTTTTCAAATTTGACTGAGAAACCCTACAGCCCATATGTTGGTATTTTGAAAGAGAATCTATAATTTGTCACCATTTTCTTTATGACCTGTCAACTTTGATCATTACCCATGTTGTTTTTTCAGCTTATAAATTTTGGATGAGGTCTAAATTACATTCAGGAATGTATGTGCGTTGAAAAGGGAAAACAGGTGCAGTCCCTGTTTTTAAGCATGTTGCCAGGACACTATGATATTTTCAGTAGATACATACACCTGTTGCACCTAGTGTAACATCTCAGTTACGCTCATATTTCCCAACATTATTTCTGCATTCTCCTCCGGGTTGTATCTTACAAGAGCCATACAGGATTATTTAAGTCAGAGATGGAAACTCAAATGCCTGCAGGAGACAGGCAGCTGTCACCATGATTCAGTCTGAGTGTGAACAGCAGGGAACCAGGAGTGTGTGCAATTGGAGAGTGCTGGCCCATTGCAAGAAGAAGGGGAAAGTGGTGGGGAGGAATAAGGGGAAGAGGTGCTGTAGGGAGAAACAGAATCTGTGAGTCTCCAAAGGAAATTTAGGAATGTCAGATTCTTTTGAGTAAAATACACAGGAAACAAATACTGCTGTAAGGGGCGCTTTTCAAAACATATATAGGATGCATTCTTACTTCCTCCTTCTGTGAAAGACCACTCCCAGGAAAGGGTAATGGGTGGAAACCACAGAAGACAAAACCCATCCTGCTCCAGTAGAGCACAAGTTACCATGTGAATTACTTGCTGTCTTAATGAAACAGTAAGATGAGATCTTCACAACCAGCTTCAAAGGACCTTTGCAAACAAATGCAAATCATGTTTCATTCACAAGTAAATGAAGCCAAAAGCCCTACTCAAAAGGCTTATGCAAAAAGGACAATTATTGGCTCATGCAACTCAAGGGTGACCCTTAGCTGGAGACAGTGGTGCCCTTTGTTGGAATCGTGTTCTTTACCAAGAGTTGTAAGTGTTCAGCAATGTTTGGTGGCAACTGTGAAAGTTTTTGCTGTTGTAAAATGGTGAGATAATTCATTCCAGTGAAAGGAATCCATAGGCATTGTCTTCAGCGTTGACAGACCAACTGCTCAGAGAAATTCTTTCCCAAAACTGTTCCCCAAAACAATTATTTTATACACACCAGCAATGGGTCTAAAAGAAAAACAGCGTCAGAGATCTTTCAGAGAAGGTATCAGGAAGAAAAAATATAAGTTGAAAGTACAAATTGGTTTTCAAAAGAAAATTTCAAAATAAATCCTCAGTCAATTGCTAGTTTGAATGAGCAAAGTTTTGGAAGTCTGCCCATTGACTTAGCATGATGTCCTCTAGGTTCATCCATATGGTCACAAATGGCAGGATTTCCTTCTTTATATGGTTGAATAATATTCCTTTGGGTGAATAGGCCACATTTTCTTTATCCATCAATCTGTTGATGGACACTTGGGTAGTTTTCACATTGCGGCTATTGTGGATAGTGCTGCTACGAACATGGGAGTGCAGATAGCTCTTCAAGATCCTGATTCCAATTCTTTTAGATGGATACTCAGGAGTGGGATTGCTAGATCACATGACAGTTCTATTTTTAATTTTGGGGGGAGACTCCATACTCTTTTTCATAGTGGCTGCACCATTTTACATTTCCACCAACAGTGCAGAGAGCTTCTAATTTCTCTACAACCTCACCAAAACTTGTTATCATTTTTTTTTTAAATAGTAGCCATCCTAACCAGTGTGAAGTGATAGCTCATTATGGTTTGATTTGCATTTCCCTAAGGATTAGTGATGTTGGGCGTCTTTTCATTTAACCGTTGGCCATTTGCATATCTTCTTTGGATTAAGCCGGTCACAGAAGGATGAATACTCCATGATTCCACTTAGCTGCGGTCTCTAAAATAGTCAAACTCCTGGAAGCAGAGAATACAATAGTGGCTGCCAGCAGCTGGGGTGGGGAAATGGGGAGTTATCCAACGGGTATAAAGCTCGAGTTATGCTGGATGGAGACGTTCTGACTCTCTGCTGTACGACATCATACCTGTAGTTAACAATGTGGTATTGTGCACATCAAAATTTGTTGAAGGAAGATCTCATGTTAAGCGCAATTACCAATAAATAAATAAATAAATAAAGGACACAAGGAAAGTTTGGGCAGTGCTTGATATGTGTATTCCCTTGATTGTGGTGATGGTATCACGGGCATTTGCGTATGTCAAAACTCATCAAATTGTACAGATTGAATATGTACAGTTATGAGTGTATCAATTATACCCCAATAAAGCTTTAACATAAAATAAAAAGGCACATAAAAGCCCACCCACTGAAAAAAATTACAGTATCATAAGTACAATTAAGAAAAAAAATAATGTCAAAATCAAGACAAAGAAGATAAATTTTATAAGTCATATAAAAACTGATAGTAGGGCATATAATATGATATATCCAAAGAAAATTGATAAAAACACTTTAAAAAATAAAGCTTTCATATTTAAAAAGCCACAACTAAACAGTGAGAAAATTTTCCATTTAAAAATTGTTAATCTGTATTAAAGGAACCCTGCCAAGAAGAACTGGGAATCTTTCATGAATTTATAGGCTCTGTTTGCCATCCTGATCCAATTTTTCTCTTGTTGAAACTGCTTCATTAATTTAATGTGCAAGAAATAAATATTTGATGTGCAATTAGTTGGAGATTATTATGGCCATAATGGAACCTTTCCAAATAAACAGCTGCTCCAGCACTTTAAATGCATGAAAAGCAAGGCACAAAATGGAAAATATAATGAAATACTAGCTCTACAGAGAAAAAAAGTTAAAATATTCAATTAGTGAGTAAGGTGGTTGCTCATTTAGAAGTTTGGTGATGGTTTATCAAAGCATAACAGCATAAAAGCTGGGAAACTTTAGCCAAATATCTGTCTACCTGAATTTTCATGAAAACATTTGCCTGCAGATGTAATACATCCTTGCCCAAAAGGAAGGGAAGAATATTATGAAAATAGACACTGATCAATTTCAGCAATTCTTTCAGATTATTCATTTTATATATATGAAAATGTATCAATATACATTTGTTAAATTTTGATTATTCTATATTAGCATTTATATACAGACTATATGTATGTATTTATATTTCCACATGTGAATTGTAATGATTCCACTTTGAGAGGGAATAGTGTGTCTTAAAAGCTCCATGTTGACTGGGCTATTTTCAGCTTGAGTGAGCCTCTGAGGTTTCATACTCAGACCCTGGGAAGGAACCCACACTAGTAAATCACTTAAACTCCCCGTAAGTTTTACAAAATTTTACCTTCCCTTCAAATAGACCATGAGAACTGGAGTCAGTTGTCTTTCCCGTCCACTGCACTGGGAACCACCCGAGGGGAGAAATCTTAGCTAATGTCTCAGTATCTCCAAACCCTGGTCTAGTGCCTGACACGAGCCTCTCCATGAGTATTCATTGCCTGAAGCTGTTTGTATGGCACACAGGGAAAGAGGCAGACATCAAAGTGTGAGCATTGTGAGCTCCACACACACAAAACTGCTTACTAAAAATAAACAGACTGATGTCTGCATTGAGATGGGAGAAAAGGAAACAGCCCCTTTCGCATCTCCTCCACCCAGGGCTCTCAGTAGCAAAGGTGCAGGAGAGGCCCTGGGATTGGTAAAAGCTGCTTGCACTCACAGATTTGAGTATCAGAACAGTCTATGGGGACCAGTGTTTTTCTATATGACTCTAGAAAACTGACTTGGGGCCAATTTGTTACTTATTGGGGCTCCGTCCCATTTTGAGATTCCATTCTGCAATTAATTGCATTTCACCCTTACTCTTTGCTCTAGAAATCCCACTGGTCCAAGGGAATTCAAATTCAGTTGTTGTTGTTTTTGTTTTCCCTCTGTTCCCTGCTGCCTCCCTGAGCAACACACATTACACACACACACACACACACACACACACACACACACACACACACTGTGGAGGAGGAAATGAAAGAGTAAAAGCATTAATGTGACACCATTTTGTCCCAGATCAGGCCCCAGGCTAATGTAACAGAGGACCGTGAACATGAATGGCTACAGCTGGAGGTGGACTGACTTTGACGCTCCTCCTGTGAACAGGTGGAGTTAATGCTCCCTGCCTGGACTCCGGGGGCACCTGTGATGCGACCAAGGAGAAAGTGATGCTCAGTGTCTCCCAAGGTGACGTATTCAAAGATAATAGGGTTTCTTCCTCGTGCTGTGGCATTCTCACCTTGGAATGCAGGCACCGTGCTTTGGAAAGGCCAAGCAGCCTCATGGAGAAGTCCCACACCAGTGCCCCACCACCAGCCCCAGCTGAGGTCCCAGGTGACAGCAAAATCCGCAGACCTGTGAGTGAGTCAGACTTGCGATGATTCAGCCCTCGGCTGTCCCTCCAAGTGCCAGCTGTCGCACGGAGCAGAGACAAGCTGCACCCACTGAGACCTGCCCAAATTGCAGATTTGTGGGGGGAAAATCGATCGCTGTTGAATTCATCCACTAAAGTGTTGAAACGATTTGTTAGGAAGCACAATATAACTGACACACGTATGTGCCAGAGACGGAAGCCATTTACCTGATAAATGTATTTTTAGCTTGTAATGCACCAAAGCTTTCCAAGTGTGTGGCATGGTTGCTACTCATATCCCGATAACTCCACATTACACAGTAAGGAAAGAGATTTTGTAAAAAATATCTTAGTGTGAAAGCAGAATCTAACTCACTACTGCTGTCCAGGAGCTTACATGATAATGGGAGAAAATGGGGACAAATACATAAATTAGTGCCACAAAAGGCTACACAGGAGTACTTTGCACGTTATTCATTCAACACGTGTCTATCAAACACTGTTGTGTGCCAGGAACACAGCACTTCATGCCACCAGTGGAGCAGGGCTGGAAATAGACAGGGTCCCTGCTGCCAGGGATCATATGTCCCTGCAGGTATGGATAACCAGCAGACAAGCAAACACACAGGACCACTTCAGATCAAGAGAAGTGCAGAACGCAGCAAGGGGGAGGTGCTGAGAGGAATTGCGACCTTCGTTAGTGAAGAAAACCAGAACATGTCACACACAAGATGCTCCTTTGACATAAAGATTATTTTTGAGCTGAAGGCAATTAAGAAGCAGCAGGCGGAGGAAACTCTCTACCTATTGTCCCACTTTTCTACCTGAAGACAAGATATAAAGTCTCCGTTGCTGGAGACAACTCTAGACTCTTGCCACGCCAGAGATGGGACGAGAAAATCTGCACACAAACTCACGCTACGAATTTCTTCCCATAGACTTACCTTCTCACAGGCTCCCACCCTTGGAAGCCTAAAACTGCTTTCCTTTGTCCTATCATCTCTGCACAAATCTATTGTTCCTTGTGGAAAATACTAGATAAGCCAGAGTTCCAAGCCACAGCTTTGAGTTACCTTCCACTGAGGTTTCTTCCGTGTGATGTGAACAACACACACTAACAAATTTGTTTGTCTCCCATTCATCTGTCTTATTTCAGGAGTTCACCCCAACTGAGAACTTGTGCGGGTTGAGGAAAGATTAAACGAAATCCCTGACAATAGAATACCAGGGGATGATCCTTCTTCGGTAAAATATTTAAGCTGAGACCTTATGGTGAAATTTCGTCGGCCACGCCCACACGCGAGGGCGGAGAGAGGAAATGGCAGACGGAGATTTGTTTCAGGGGGCTTTGAGAAAAAGAATCTCAGAATATACCAACAAGAGAGTGAAAGGAAGACCTTTCAGAGAAAGGACACAAGTGGGTCCTTTGCAGCACGGAACGGTGCTTGCGTTGTATTATTCTGATTCCAAAGGGAAGCGACCAGGAGGTGTCAGGCAGAAGAGTCTGATATCGTTAATGTGAATTGAGTATAAGTCACTCTGACTGCTGGGCCGTGCCTGGATCAAAAAAGAAAGAGTGACACCCAGTTAGGACCTAGAGCTGATTGCCGTTATTCACAGATTCTGTACTTGCAAATCCACCTAGTTGCTACAGCGTCTTTGCAACCCCTAATCAATAATAGCTGAGCTTCACTGATCATCACAGACATGTGCAGAGGACTGAAATCTTCTAGGACGTTTCCAGCTGAGGTTCAGCGGGGAGGTGCTCTGCCTTCTTGTTTCAGCTGTCACACTGAAAACAAGTGTCCTCTTCCCGGTCTATCCAGTGCGATGTTGTTCACATTTTTTATACTTTTTATTGGTGCTTTTGCTGTTTAAAACGGCCTCCAAGCGCAGTGCTAAGTGCTGTCTGGTGCTCCTCAGCACAAGGAGGTTGCGATGTGCCTTTTGGAGAAAACACACGTGTTAGATACGCCCCATTTAGCCATGAGTGACAGCGCCGTTGGATGTGACAGTGAATTAATATATATTCAATAAGGCGTCTGTGCACAGAAACACACCAAAGGCAAGGTCATGTACTGATTAGTAGACAAAAGTGTAACCGAGTAGTTCACAGGAACTAACCATTCATTTCCCAAGGAGCAGCGGTTCAGTGTTCAGCGTTTGCGATGACTTCCCAGGGCTTAAGTACGGCAAACAACTAGAACCCACCACTTCCCAGTAGTCCAGGTGGGAGACAGAGGCTATGGAATCGGGAGCCTCTGTGAGAAGGGAGCTTGGTCAGCTGAGAAGGTCTGGGAGTGACCTGCATGTCTCTTGTCTCTGGGGCAAGAGAAACGGACAGGTACTGCCAGGTTTCAATGTTCGGTGCACAGGCAGGAAAGGACCGTGCCAGTAAAGACGAAGGGACTCACCTGAGGATATAGGAAGAAGGCAGCGTTTGAACTTCTCCTTGAAGGGTTGGACTAACGCACTTGAAACTTATCTATGGCTCGCACACTGTGTGACATTTAAGAGAAAGTTCTCTACTCATGTGGCACAGGAATGTAAAGCTTGCAAAATTTATGAGCAAATTATCATTATTTCTTAAGTATTTGTAAAGGACATATTTGTTTCATGTGTCCCTGTAGAGAATTCTGCCCGTATCTCATTGCATATGAATACATTAACTCGAAACGAATCGCAGACCCACGCACAAAAACCAACACAGTAACACTTCTGGGAGAAATGCTAGGAGAAAAATCTTTGCAACTGTGGGGGTAAGACATAAAACTAGAAACCATAAGAGAAAATAATTGATAAACTAGACTTCATCAATGTTAAAAACTTCTCTTTGGAGTGAGTATACGATTACACACACAAAAAAGTGCTGCTTCCTGGCAATCTTATCAACAAGCACACGGGGTGATTATCTGGCACCTTAAAGTCTGAGTATCACTGACTGTCTGGTTGCAACTTTCAAAGCGCTGGTATAAGGTTGAGGAGAGGATGGATTCCACTGTGGGTACAATAGATAGGATCCTGTCTCACAATGAAGTGTTGGCTTCTTCACTTCACGCAGGAACTTTTGAGGCTGTTCTGGACCACCAAGCTCTTGTTTTTCTTTTAAAATTAAGAGTATTTCATGTATTTCTTGTATGCATCAGCCAAGAAAGACATTAATTTTGCTTCCCTTAACCAATATCCCCCTTCCTTGTACTGCTTGATAACAGGGTCTGATATTATGCTAGCATGGCTGAGTTCTAAAAATGCGTTTCCTGATTTATATGCTGGTTTATCCATGGCAGCAGACTTAAAATAAAAAAAAGAATTCAGCTACTTATCTCAAGAGTTTTTTTTTTTAAATTACTGATGATCTAAAAACTGCTGGACAAATTTTTTGCCTAATCATATTTCAAGTAGTGTTCAATGAAGACTTTTTTTTTAAACCCATGGAAACATAAGCAATGCAAAAACAGCGCATGTGCATACAGTGTTCCATTTTGGAAATCTAGGAAAGAAAACACAGCATGTTATTTCCCACTTGGTTTTCCTGCTCAAGACTCACATTAAAAATCCCAAGCCAAAGAGAACTCACGGTACTTAATCATATACTGTCTGATGCGAATAACAAATCGCTGTTGTAACTCCCTCTATTGACTTACGCCATGTTTTCTTATCGAGACATTTGTCTTTGCCTTGGTAGAGCAAGGAAGCTGGCCATATTTTTATTAATCCATTTTTAGTACACATTTTTGAGGATCAACATATTCAATGTAAGTTTGAATATCTGCCAATTTGTAATAAAGTGATATTTAAATACATGTATGATAACATAGCATTCTGCATATAGCGCATAATTCCATGTGTAGGTGTGTGTGCATGTGACTGTACACACATAGATGCATACATCTGTATGTATCCATACAATGTGATAGATATGTATGTATATATAATTTTTAAAAAATCATATCTATAGTAAAAATATAGAGACAGAATTTTTAAAAATTATATACACACATATACCTATATGTGGTACATATATAGAGTATATAAAATCATATATAGTACAGATATATATACACATATATATATAATTTTTTAAAGTTATGTTTCACCAGGAAGCTGTAGCCAATATTTGTGTGGAATATAAAGGATTAAATTAATTTATACTAAAGACAACTTTTGCTTTTAACATTAAAAACTAGGATTTTATTGCTAGATTGTGGTGTTTCAATGAGCAAGACCTTCTACATACTAATTCATTTAAAAACTTGCCATTTAAATCAATAAACAGTCAGCACATTGCAGTCAAAAAATTTAAAAGTTTTCCGATACTTTAAACTTTAATTCACTTATTACACAGGAAACATCCACTGGGGAAAGTCTAATACTCCTTTGGTTAACTGCACAGTGTTTAAAATCCAATAAAACTTAATAAAATAATAGTTTACCAACAAGAGAATTAATTCCCAACTATCTGTTTGTACAGTGTGTGTCTCATCATAAATCAAATAAAAGCATAATAACCTCGGAGCAGGGAAGGACAAATAACATACCGGTCCTAACATGATTTTTATTACTCGTGTTTCCCGCTGGAGGAATACAGTGAGTGAATTAATGAAGTTGGCTTTTATTACCGATTCATTGCATTCAAAATGAAGAGGCAACCTTGGGTGTTCAAGAAGTCACATGGAGAGTAGACTAAGAATCCTGATGTGGGTTCATGTAGAAGGAACAGGTGAAGGCGAGGCTGAGGGCGGGGCGCCTTGATGGAGGACCTGGGGAGGTTTGTGCCTGAAGCGTAACAACCTCCCTCCTTTCTAGTACGAATGTCAGGATGGCCACGTGAAGAACAAGGAGACTGCGAAATGCAGATTCAAGGCTGCTACGGACGTGAGCCTTGAGCCCTGCAACGGGCCCAGCACTTTGGGATATTAGTCCAGACCCTGCCAGGGCTGGGTCAGGGGTCGGGGGAGGACTGCAGCTGGCCACATGGTGTTAGGGGAACACAGGGGTCCCTGTTGCCTGTGAAGTCTCTCCGGGGAGGACGCCCCTTTGACAGGCTCTGCTTGTGACCGGCAGCATGCGAGTTATTTGAGTTTCCTTTCCTGACCCCACGGCGTAGCTTTGCCTGGCGTATTTGTCAGTGAGGGAGAGGGAAAGCAACACGGGATGAAAGGCAGTGGAGTCTGCTGAAAACTGTGTGTTGTGTGTGTGGGAGGGAAGTGACCGGGAGAGCGGAGGTTGTGAAGTGTTACTCAGGTCCTTCCTGAGTTCCTCCAGCTTTATCGTGGCCTCTGCATTTGACGCCTTTCTCTCCTGCCGCACGGTAAGCAGGTGCTGGCCGTGCTCGCGCAACACAGGGTCGGAGCTGAAAACGCGCTGCGTTAACGTGTGTTGAGGAAACAAACCAGGGTGAGTGACCGTATTGGACGCAGGGATGGAGGCACGAGTGCACGGTGAGTGCATGAGGCAAAGGCTTGCGGTGTGCAAGGGAGGAAAGAAAACGAGAAAATTACTGACGTTATTTTGAAGTTCTTAAAATTTCAACTAAAACAGGGTAATCCTTTCAAAGAAAGACTAGATGGGACAAAACGTCTGGTAACAGGTCTTACGCCCCATGAACCTTTGGATCCTCTGTCGGAGAACATCTTAACCTGTGTACAAAACATCACCGCACACTCTACGTGGTTTGGCATCTACCCCCGTGATGCGATTTGAAGAACACTTCCAGACTCTTACTTCTCTCTCTCTCTCTCTCTCTCTCTCTCTCTCTCTCTCTCTCCCTCCCTCCCTCCCTCTCTCTCTCTCTCTCTCTCTCCTCTCTCTCTCCTCTCTCTCCCCCACTCTCTCCATCTGTGTCATTCTGCTCTTGTTTAAGATGTATCTACTTCTTTAAACGCAGGCAAGAATGGGCTTGGTTGAAATATAAGTATTATAAAACCTTGATTTAAATTAATTTTGTTTTTCTTCCCTGACAGTGCCGTCAACTCAGGACTGCTAAGGTTTGAGGATGGAATTTGTCCAAAACTCAGCAGAAAGTCCTGACTGCTGCACGGGAGGGGCCCTGAGACACCGGCCCTTTGCAGGAGCCTCCGAGAGACAGGCTGGTGGGCGGCGCCAGGGCTCAGAGGTGCCGCAAAGTCTCCTCTGTGTTTTTCACCTAAGACCGCCCACAGTGGCGGCACATCAGAAAAATTAGTTAAATCTTCCGAGAGAGGCTCATGCGTGAGTGGCTAAGTGGGCCTCTCAGGCCAAAGTCTTCAAGGAGACCCCCAGTTACAGAGGTGAAGGACAGAAGACCCGTCACGTGGAACCAAAGGGGTCTTTAGAAAGATACAAGATGGTTCTGTGAAGGACTTGTCTAGGCAAAGACAACTAAGAGCTGCAAAGGAGCGGGACGGCTCCCAGGGACAGGAACGAGCCAGGCGGTGGGGCGGCTCAGGATGGAGGCTGAAAGGATTCTGAGCTGAGTTTTCCTCCAGTGGCTCAAGTGCGTGTTTGGTACCCAGACACCGTGTTAGACAGTGCATGCCTGGGAAGTTTACAGAGACAGTGCCATGGTCTAAAGGACTAGAGTGAAGACGTATGTTTCCATTATGTGTGTGGCAGGACTGTATCTTTAGAGATGCTGCTCAGAGGATTCTGGAACAACCTGTGATGCAGTGCGGTGCATCTTTTGTAACCTAAAGTAGCACATCAGGTAGCTTCTCCACGAAGTCGTCACAGTGGCCTGAAGTCGAGGTGCTCTCCTATTGCCATTTTCCTCTGCGTGGAGTTGTATCCGCATGGAGGCAGCGGTGCATTGGACCCAAATACCCTAAAAGGCCCAGACAATTGTCCACCGATGACGGGCTTTAAACCTCCCATGTTAACATAGTGCCTACTGTTGAAAACATCTGTTCACCTGTTACATGTGCTCATTTAATCTCCCCGATATTGTGCGAGGCAGGAGCTAATCTCGTTTTATAGTGAGAAAGTTGAGCATCACCGAGGCTGAGAGATACATCCTAATGAAGAGCAAAGTTGTCCTTTTGTCAGCTAGGTCAAGGGCCATTTGTGCCTTTGAACTCCACATCGAGTGCCCTTTCTCGTTTTCTGTAACCGTGGGAAGAGAAAGGTCTCTCCCAAAGCGCCTCCTGTGAAATCAGTCGTGCGAGGCACGTTTGCACGCACGTCTGAGAAGTCCATGAACAACGCCGGGAATGTACTTTCCAGCTCTTCAATTGTCCCTTCTACAGAACACTAATGACAAGAAAAATACCTCCGCCATAGGGTGCTATGAGAATTAAGTAAATTAACACATTTCAGCTTCCTAGAAGAGCGCTTAGCAAAACCAAGCGCTATATCCACCATTACTATTGTCGATGTATTGCTGCGACTGAGAATGAAAATTGCAGTTGTGAGCCACACCACGACATTTCAGTCGATGATGGACCGTGCATGCCGCGGTGGTCCCGTCAGATTATAATGGAGCTGGAAAATTCCTGTCACCTAGTGATGTCCCAGCGCCACTCATTACCTTTGCTATGTTCGGCTGTGTTTACACACAGATATATGTACCACTGTGTCGCAGTTGCCTACCTAGATGGCGCACCTCCTGCACACCTGGGCTACGGGGTGCAGCCTGTTGCTCCTGGGCCGCACAGCTGTTCAATACGTGAACTGCACTAAACACTGTAGGCAACGTCTCTGCAGATGTCCTAGAGTGTGCTCACACGTTTGCACAGAGACGAGATCGCCTCCTGATGCGTTTCTCAGAACACGTCCTCATCGTTAAGCAACACAGGACTTACCCGTTTTCTTTGGGGAAGCCAGTTGTTCACGTGTGAGGCATCTCCAATCGGTAATAAAGCGTTCTGCTGCTTCCATGTGAAGCAGGGAAATATCTGAATGGTGAGAAGGGATGAACGTCAAGTTAACCTGCTGGTTCCACAGGGTGTCAGCCTCTTCTCCATCAACAGTGAACTCTCCCCACACACACAGTGGTACACACACTGACATACACATATTCACACACACGCAGAGTCATACATTCACACACACACAGAGTCATACACAGGCTCACACGCTCTCACACACACATTCACTCACAGATAACCACCGCCGTGTACCAGGAGTGACACCTACCAGCACTAAGGACAGAGGTCCTCCCAGCAGTGCTCAAATGACTTCGTCAGAGCCACACGTCGGCAGTGCAGTATCTGACATGTCCACGTGGAGGAATCCGCTTCCCTGCTGCTGCCCCACTGAGGTGGTTGCAGTATTAACAACGGCTTCACAGAGAACCGGGTAAAGAACGTGCAAATAAACCACCACTCCCAGGTTCTGCGTTGGTGAGTGAGGAGATGCTGGTTTCAGCTGAGGGTGGCTAACAGGCACTGCCAGCAAATCAGCTGGGGCCAGCAGGAAGGGCCTGGAAAGTGGGCTGTCGGCCGCAAGAGCCACCACACAATAGCCTCTGACATCACAGGGGAGGCAGCATCATGAAGGGGCAGGTGACACTGGAGCAGCCGCCGGAGAGCGTGGCCTTGCTGCCTCTCCCCTCCCCGCCTTCCTGAAGGCCCCGGGGAACGGATTCCTGTGTCAACTCGGCGAATGCGTCACCATCGCCTGCTGGTTGCTAAGCAGCGTTCGATGCTGGAGAGAGAATGACGAACAAAAGCCGCAAGGTGTTGATCTTCCGGAGCTGATATGTGAATAGGCGTGGGACGGGCAATACATAAGCCACAAAAACGAGTGGTAATGGTTGAAGCGAGGGAGGATGAGGAAATGAAGGTGGGTAATGGGATGCACGGTGACATCGGTAAGATCCGCCGCCGTGAGGAGAATGAGACAGTAACCCGCTGGAGGGTGACTCGGACAGGTGTGGCCGCTTTAGCTGATGGCTGTGACACTTGGGCTGAGGACTGAATGGTGGGAAGAAATCTGTGATGAAAGGGAAATGCGGGGAGCGTATATTTTCGGCAGGACGACCAGGAACCGGGAAGGTGCCTTTAAGATAAAGGGCTTGTGTGGATCCCAAAAGTTCCTGTGTGTTCAGAGCACAGTGGACAGGAGGAGAGTTGTAAGAGACAGACTCAGAGAGGCAGAGCGGGCCACTTCGTGCAGGGACGTGTCGTGGAGAGAGGATGGAGTTTACCACGCCGGGATGGAGTGCTGTGGGCGGGTTGGTGGCAGTTCCGTCACACGGCCCGACTGACGATTCTACAGGACCATTCTGGCTGCAGAGTGGACGGTGGGTGGGGTGGGTGTGAAGGGGACATTGTGAGAAATGCAGGGAGACATAGGGGCTAGCTGCGGTCACCTGCACAAGACAGCCACAGGTGGACGTGGCCGGCAGCCACCAGATTCATAGCGCATTCGTCAGGCATAGATGAAAACTGCTGGCCAGATGCGGGATGAGAGTGGATTATTGAGGAAAACCGTCTTCCAAAAGAAATGTAAAATAAAATACAAATGGCTAAACAATTCATAAAACCCAACCCTAGGTTTTATATACTATATTTTGTGCGTTTGGCTATTTTAAAATGATTTCCTGTTGCCTAGTTTAAGGACATAGATTTGTAGCCATTTAGCCATTCTTCAAGTCAGTTCTTCCCACAAGGCAGTTTGCTGACGTTTACGGAGGCTGGTCTGTCAGGGCGAGAAAGACATGCTTTGCAGAAGGACATTTCTACCGTTGCTCTTGAGGTTAATGCCAGGTGGGCTCCAGTGGCCATGCCGAAATGGAGTGTAAGGTATGAACCTTTTCCATTCTGATTTTTTCAGTGTATCAGAAAAGGGCAAGAAGGTATTGCTGTGCTGCTGATGGTACCAGAAACTCTTTTATCTGGTGGTGATGATGATAATGAGGATGTCCTAATTACATTCCGCGTTCAGAGACAGGGGAAGCTTTTGGGCGAATATCATTAATCCTCTGGCACTGACAGAGAATATCGAGTTGAATACGGAAGGCCTCCGAGGACGGGAAGAAAACTCATCTGCAATCACACGCACTTGTCAGGAATGAGTCACCCATCGAACTCTTTATACGGAGTCTCTCAGCAGGGGACGGAAACACAGAAAGAGGCACTCAAAGTCTGCTCTGTCATTCCCCTTCCTCCCTGGCAAACTGCTTCCCCAAACACCAGATACAGACAGCTCTGAAAACAGCAGCAAGATCAAGGTCTGCTTTTGCAAAGGAAATGTTGTTCTTGGATAGAGAGAAATATCTGGAGATTCTGAAAACGGCAAAGTGCTTTACTGCTGATTGTTGATGCTTGAGAAAAAGCTGTATGCATTCCTTTTGGAGTCAACTGAGTTTATCACGGCGACCTTCAAGAATGCGTTCATTGAGAGAAAATTTGATGTTGTGCCCTTGTCTCCTCTAGAGAATATAGTAGACCGATGTCTCATTGGGTAGTGTTTTTGTAATTTTCCAAATGAGTTATTGTATATAGCATGCACTGTCACTCATAAAAGCCCATGCAATAGAACATTCCTTGAATTTCAGTTCCAGGAGCAGCAGGAGTTCAGGGGAAGGAAGAGATTCATCCCTAGGAATAAATCCATGTGCTTTCTCTTACCAGCAAAAGAAAATATGGGACCCATGACTTAGCTATAAACACATGTACACCTGAATCCACAGCCCAAAGTACTCGATAGGTGCACTTGTGAGCACCAAACTCCTCAGGGTTTTCTGATGGGACCTGCCTCGATTTATTCTTTATGTTTCTATGTTGTGCCTTGTCTTCATTTGAGAGTTGCCGCATAACCTTTTGGTTGTCAGCTGATACAGCCATCAAAGGAATGAGCGGAACTGTCTTTTGTTTGGGGCTGTTTATACCACCTTTCTATGAGAGTCTCAAGTATCTGGAGGTGCCCAGAAGTCCTTTCCTCAGTTATTCTGAGGACACCATTCTGGGACATAAGGTGGCTTACCTGCCAAATGCATCTTTGGACACCCTGCAATGGCCTGTATTTCCTTTCTAGATGATACAGAGAAAAAGGAGCCATCATATGGATTAATGACATATATATCTATGAAGAAAAAGGACACAAAAGTGAAAACATAAATCAATGCAAAGACTACATTCCAAACCATTTGGGTTGGTGGATAATGATAATTAAAGGGTAAGCTCACTTAACAAATTTGGGGGGACATGCAAAAGGATCATTCAAATCACGAGTGACTCCGAAACAGATTCGAAACAACAGACCTAACAGGTCACGGAATCTGAATTTCTCATCTCTCCAACTTCTGAACACCCTCACAAGTTTTCCACCCACCGAATCTTTCTCCTGACCACAGACAATTCTTCCTCTAATTGTCACCATATAGAACAGGCTGGAAGGATGAGAGCGCCTCAAACTTTTTTCAGGGTAAGCGCTGACTTAAAAATGGTCATGCAGACCTGTTGAAAACACATACTTGGGCGGAAGTTAGACTACATAACCTGTCTGATTTGAGCACAAGTCAGTCTTTTTCATTCAATCTTCACCATGATGATGGTGACAGTATTAATATTTTATGGGTTTCTATTATAGACATCTTTGTATAAACGTGTAGACAGGTGGTTATGAGATTATTTATTTTTCTTAGTAGCTGATATTAAATCCAACTATTGTTCTTGCTATATGGAGCTAAGAATTATTTTTTTTTTCACACATCAGGGGCTCTGGCTAACCGGCATGCAAGGTCTAACACAACATTGTTGTAATTTTGGAAAATGAGAAGGATCAAAGTACCCCATGTAGAAGAAGAGGTAGGTAAATCATGCATAAAATGGAGTTTGATGCTGCTGTTAAAAATCATGTTTTTAACCCATTTGAGTACATGGGTTAAGGCTCAAAAACATAATATTGATAAGTATAGTCTATAACACTCTATATAGTATTAATTAAAATATGAAAGATATACATATATTCAAATGTATATATAAAGAAGACCTATGTATACCCCTCTTTATAACTCCTCGTGTGTACCCACCGCCACACATGGAGAGAGAGACAGAGACATTGAGAGAAGGAGGAGAAGAAGGTATGGGAAGGGGAGGAAGAGAAAGAGGAAAGGAAGGAAGGAGAGATAGAAGGAGAGGGAGGAAGAGGAGGAGAAGGAAGAGGAGGACAAGCAGAAGGAGAAATACTCAGAAACTTACGAGATGTTAACAATAACTATCTTTAGTGATGCATTATTGATAACTTTTAGTTTCCTTTTTGATTTTCAGGATTTTTGAAAGATCATTAACTATTATCCCAACTTGTTACTTTATAAAATTAAAAGTATAAGGCAATGTTGAAACTCCAATTTTTTTGAAAAGCATGATGCATGAGTGACAAAACCTACTTATTAGGAAAAGGGAATCAGGGACAATGCCCTAAGCACTACCCAGCGGTAGGATTGGTTGTTTTCTGGTCTATGCAACTCCTGGAGACTCTGGGATCAGACCTGAGGCTCTGCCTTTGCTTTCAGTATAGAAGCCAAGAGAGTGTGAGCGTCTAAGAATCAAGATTAAGGATAAAGAGGCCTCCTATTGGGTAAGTCCTGGGCCCAGGATGGCCACTGTGTCCTGAGCAAGTTCCCTTTCAGGAGTCTGGAAGAACAGAAGTATCAGCGTGCGAGTCAGGCACGGTGCAATACCGTCCCGACTGCAGGTAGGCAGGAAGGTGGGTGCACTCAAAGCAAGTGAGCAGGAGATTGCCCTGCAGACAGAAGATGTGGTGTTTTGCTACATTTTTCCCAGAAATTACTCTTATCCTAGTTATTGGTCAGGGAGAATAGAAATATTCATTTTGAACACATATGAAGAAAACATATGAACTGTTAAATCTGTAGCTTAAGTGCCCACCCAAAGAACTCTGTTTGTCCACAAATGAACTGATACTAATAAATACAACTTTTGGAAACAATGAATGTTCTTATTCCAAGGTGGTGTTTTAGCAGAAAACTTAGATGATCTTGACTGTACTTCAGCAGATGCGTACGTGCCAGGCAGGCGCTGCTGTGACCTCTCTGTGTTGTCTGACGGCTGGTTGAGCTGCCATCTGGCATTCATTTGAGATGGTCACCTGGGAAACCTAAATTAACATAGCATCACTGAATCAGGTAATCAGGTGCCATCATTTATCAGGCAGCCACCTTGGGTTTCAACCAAAGAAAGATGAGCTTGAGAGGTGTAGAGACTGTCGTAGGGATACTTGAAAAAGACCTTGAACTTGATCTAATTGTCTTGGCTCAAGAAAATGAAGAAACACATTTCTTAACTTAGCTCTCTCTTTGGACCAACTGTCAGGAGGATAATTAAGCTGTTCATGCAGCAGGACAAAGAGTTTTTTTTTTCCCAGACATATTTCACATAGTTGAGATTCTCTGACAACACTCATACACAAACACACACACAAACAAGGGTATAAAATATAGGCTTGTACGGATTTTAGTTTTATAATTTTGATTGCCATTATGTTAAATCTTGGGGATTTTTTAAAAAGCGTTTGAAATTCTTTGGCTGTTATTCTTACGTTTCAATACTATTTTATTACATTATTTGTGTTGTGAACATTTTCTCATCTGCAATGACAGTGCACAATTAGCCAACGTTTCTCATCTTCTTGGCCATCTCCTTTGTTCAACTTCCAAATGTTGGGCTCTCCCAGGGGTCATTCCTGAGCCTCATTTTTCCTCCTGCTCTTCTGTCTCTGCAGACAGTGTTACCTACGCCTGTGGTTAATGGCATTCACATCATGATGACCCTCAAATTATTCTCTCCAGCTCTGACCTCTCCCCTAAAATCCTAAATCCTAAAGCCAAATGCTTAATTGAGATCTACACTTGGATGCCTACAGGGCCACTCAAAATGAACACATCCGAAAGGAAGCTATTGGTTCTACATCCCAGACAAACTCCAGCTGCCTTCTTCAATTCCTCCATCTCTGTGCACAGCGCGTGAGCCCGTGTGTACACATTAGAGTCCTGTCTTTCTCTCTTCCCACGCCCACTAGTAGACCATATGAGCAACTCGTCAGCTCTGCTTTCAAATTATTTTCTGCATCTGTCTGATTTCCTTCATTTCCACGAGTGACATCTCATTTCACGTGATGGTCATCTTTCTTCTCTGTTCTTGCAGGAGAGCTTCTGAAGTGCTCTCCCAGCCACCACCTTAGGTTATAAAATACCACTCCTTCGATCAAACCCCTCCAGTGCTTCCAAACACGCTGAAGACGGCAGTGAAGCTCTGACCCCAGCCCAGAAGGCCTTAGGTGACCAGGGCTCAAGTACTTCTCCAAGCTCGGCTCTTCTCTGTCACCCCTCAGTCGTGTTTCAGCCGCATGGGCTGGTTTTTTAGTTCCACAAACACTCTACGCTATTAATAATCCCTGGCTACAGCTTTCTTCAGTAGCTGTTGCCTGGAATAACCTTTCTTAGTATCTTCACATGCCTGAGTCCTTCTCACCTTCTAGATGTCAGTTTACATATCCACTCCAAAGAGGCCAGCCCTGACCCTACAAAATGAAGCCATCCACCAGTTGGTCTTGGTAACATTTCCCTCGTGTATTGTCTTCATAGCGCCTATCACTTACTATTCATTTGACTTTGAATAACTCATCTTTATACACATCGTGTTCCTGGTCTTTAAAAAGAGCATAATAATATTTCATAAAGTTGTTTTCAGGATTAGAGGAGTTAATACGCAAGTGCTGAGAGCAATATTTACAGAAGCAATCAATTTGCTTTTGCACACAGCAGTCAGTAAATTCTAGCTGGCTGGTATTAACGATCACATTATTCAGGATATGAACTAACTTGTTTTAAATCACAAGTAATAATTAAGTAATAATTCTGCCATGTATTGCCCACATCAAAATTTCAGATCACCTGCCTTCATACTGAAGCAGGTCAGACAGCCAAAACCTTAATTGCAATCTCAAAAGTCTATAGCTTTAAAATACTCCCCAACGGCACTATAACCATTCGTGTGCGTGTCTTTGGTGAACACATGCGAACATTTATGTTGAATATTTACCCAGGAATGAACATGCTGGGTCATGGAGCATGCATGTATATGTTCAGCTTATAGATATTACCAAGCAGGTTTCCAAAATTCTTTATCCAAAATACATGCTAATGCTATTTTTTAAGTCGAGTCAAACTGTTTTCAAATTAGCTATCATAAAAAAATAATTCTCCCAGACTATAGTCCATATGACAAAACATAATCTTATTAGCTCAAAAGTTTATTATAATTGGAAAGAAATGTATCAGCATAAAAATGATATAGGAATTACAAATTACATATCATTCCACATTTGTAATGCATGTATCACTGCTTGGAATATTTCATATTAATTGCAACCAATTTCTCCAGTTGGAAGAGTCACAGCAAGCAGTATTATATGTTTTAAGAATAAATCGAATATATCATCCAGTAGCTCATCCTAACATCCTACTTTTGCATTTATTAAAGGATCAAAGTTTCTGTTAATGCTTATAAGAATTTTGAATCCACATAAATATATCATTAGGCTGAGGGTGAACATCTTTCAGGTAGATTTTCCTGTAAGGAGGAATGTTAAAATGATAGCTAATACACATTTCTACTTTAAGTTTATCAAATGTAGTTATGATAATCCTATAATACTCATATCGATTGTACCATCTACGAGGTGTAAAGATAACTAATGTGAAGGTGATGTTTTATAATTGTTTCATTGGTTTTTTTTATTGTGTGTGGATTCAATACTGTCTTTGTTTTGCCTTACTATTGATTCCCTAGGTAAATAAATTATTTTCCAGTTTATTAAAGTAGACAAATATGTTTGTTCAATAAAACAAATGAATGTTTTGAAACAATTCTGAATAATAATGTCCTTTGTTTTAAGGCAGAATTTCAAACATTGTGGTATAAAAACTGAATCTAACCATGTGTCTTCTATTGGACTTTATCAAAATAAAAATCTTTATAGTTGACCCTCTCTGGTTTGCAGCCAGCATTACTGTCAACTTCCTTACTTTGTGGTATTTTTCAGGCCTCTTCCCAATCTACCAGCACAACAGATTTACTCTGGTGTGTGATGTGTGGTGTCATTACTTTGTTGCTCCGGTTCATGCAAAGTGTGCTAATTATTTTTACTTTGGCATTTCACTTTCATTGTCTAATCAGATTCTAACTACATAAACTGCCAGCTTTTCACTAAATTCATTCTCTTCCTGTATTTTCCAAATGTTTTGTTGTCAGGTGCTTCCTTTGTGTTATTTCTTGTGTATATTTCAATTTGGTCTCACTAATTTACGCAGATGAGGGCATACATCCTACAAAAGGAAGAATGCATTTAGGATGGGCTTTATATTGGGGGAACTAACCAATATAGCTTCATTTTTTGGAATTTATGTTTTTCTTCTCCAATATGGATTTAAAAGTGGGTACAAAACAAAACCACTAAGCATATACTAAGTCCTGTGTTGGTCTAAAATTCCCCACAGATTGCTGGTATCCTGACCCATCAAAAGCACAAACACATTTTGACAATATAAACCATTATTTTTAAGAAATCAAAATATCATGGCTAGATTCATTGTTCCATAACAATATCATGTCTTAGATGCATTAAAAACTGTTAATAAAAATAGCCATTTCTATCACAGGTGCAAGTTCTGTGTCTAGTCCTTGCATTACAAAAAATCTCCCATCTTTACATAAGCAAAACTTGAACACCAAAACATCGTATAATTTACGTTTCTGTCGTGGCTTTGGCGGGAGTGAGGTACAATGGATAGAACAGAGGCTTTGAAACAGGGAAAACACGAACTCAAAACAAAGCTCTGGTATGTGACTTTAAGTTGATCACCTTACCTCTCTGAGCTGCCGTTCTGTCTTCTGTAAGAGAGACACAATGATACCTTCAAAAAATATTTGTGAAGCACTTAGCAGAGCATAAGGTAAGTTGCCCTTCAAAAGGGTTGGAGCGATTTACAGCCTTCCATTACCATTTGCCAATTCCACTGAATTCTCTACCCCATCACCCATATCCAACCAGCTGTCAAGCTTTTACTATTTGATCTGATCAAAGTCAAGAGTGGCTGTATGGCTTCAGAATGCCCAGGTGGGAAGGTACGGGGTAAGTTCAGGCTGCTGTAACAAACTACCACAGACTGTGTGACTTCTACGCAACAGACATTCATTGCTCACAGTTTTAGAGGCTGGAAGTCCAAGCTCAAGGTGCTGACATATTTGATGTCTGGTGAGGGCCCACTTCATGGATCATAGATGGAGCCTTCTTGCTGTGTCCCCACATGGCAGAAGGGTCATGGGAGCTCTCTGAAGTCCCTTTTGTAAGGGCATTAATCCCATTACATGAGGGCTCCAACCTCATGACCTAATCACCTCCCAAAGTCCCTACATCCCAGTACCATCCCTTGGGAGTTAGGATTGCAACAGAGGAATGTTGGGGAGACACACACATTCAGTCTGATGCAGTGGGACATGAGCAATGATGCCAAGAACGTGAAGGGGTCTAGGTCATGGAGACCCCAAGTGTCATACTCAGTTAAAGCTGACCCTTACCCCAAAGGGCAAAGGCCTTTGAACGTGTTCTTCCCTTTGCCTGCATGTCTCATATCCAGTCTTCATCCCTTCCTCCCCATTCTCCTCTCTGAATTATCCCGTGTGTAATGCCAATTCCTGTTTCAAACTTCAATGAAACATCATCTTCCCCAAGATGGAACCTCTTTATTTTCCCCCTTTTTCTTCCACAACTCATCTCCTTTCCAAATTCTGGGTCCCTGATAGATGCCACTTTCTTCATGAAGTTTGACTTGCACCTGTACTGGTTTAGGTGCCTTCCAGGTGAACTCACATGTACTTAAATCTGCAGACGGTCATCCTCTTAGGGTGTGGCAGCTTTTGAAAGTGTGTCTGATTCTCCCACACGCCGGGCATCCCAGCGGAGACAGGGCCGGCTTTGCGTTGCTCATCGTCATTCTCCCGCGGTCCCATCACTCGCCGCAGTCAGCTCTTCTCCCTCTTCCCCTTTCCAAGACCCCCGTCTGAGGCTCCCTGGGCTCTCCCTTGATTAACTCACTCTCCTATTGAAGGACTCAAGTGTCATTCTTTACCAGAACAAGCCCTGGCAAAACCAACTGAACGACACAAGAAAGTGACGGCCATCTACAGGACTCAGAGGTGGTTTTGCCACACCAGGCACAAACCGTGGTTGCGACAGAGCCTATTTGTTTCTGCCTCTCCTGGCTTGGAATTCACTTCTTTTTTCTTCCATTTCCTTTTCAGTGACTTTTCTAGTTTCTCCCAAAGACTTATTTAATCATAGACATTGGAGCACTTAATTAATTTCTATTGAGCACGGTCTCAAAATATCTAACAGTTAAAGGCAGGGACCACTGCTTTCCATCAATGACCTCCCTGGTAAATATTGAGCTATTTACCCACAGAGCAGGAAATATACACAGTCTCATTAATCTCTTCTCTGCCTAACCCAAACCCACTCCCTCCCAAACTCAATGTGAAACAGATTGAGTACCCAGTCTCATATATTATTTAGAGCGCACCATTGATTTGTACAACTTTTCCTGGGTCAGAAGTCGAGTGATTCATTGGCCCCATACTCCATTTGACCGCAGGAAGAGTTACTGTTTGTTGAGAATAGTATTTTCCAGTGCATGCAACTGTTACAGTGGGTTTCATCTGGTTTAGCCAAACAAGGACTCTCTGTAGGTATAACAACCTGAAATCACGTGTGGACTGTTTAGGGAATACATTTGCTAAGTATAGGGTTATAGCTGGAAAAAAAATTGCAAAGACCATTAAAATGAAAAAGCTTACCC
The DNA here is from genome assembly GCA_963574885.1 of Lepilemur ruficaudatus. NCBI lineage: Eukaryota > Metazoa > Chordata > Mammalia > Primates > Lepilemuridae > Lepilemur > Lepilemur ruficaudatus. Next base: position 36,796 of record CAUYRT010043700.1, read on the forward strand.
GGAGTCAGAAATTACCCCACTACCTATGTGTAGATGAAGAAATTTAGAAGCCAATAGGAATGAGACTTCCAGACATTCAACAGTAATGATAAACAATAGGATGTGTCCAGAACCGCCTGCCATTTTTTAAAACCATTTCTGTATTAGGTTCCTATTTCTTGCTAAGCAATCCACAGCAAACCTCTATTATTGCTTTTTTGTATGTGTACTTGTCTTAAAATCTTGACATTAGCTCATCCAACTTTCTAAGCTTATCTAAACACTCGAAATCTCTGCTCCTACTTTGTATTTTTTGATGTTTGAAATTTTTAAAAAACAAAAGTAGTTTAGAAAAAACTTTAATGCCAAAATTTTAACACCCTTAGAAAAGAAAGGTGAGCAGCAAGTTCAGGAAAAGAAAGGTGACACGGACAATTTTCCTGTAAGTGTGCAAACGTCAGACCGCCTGCCGAACGCTTGGACGGCATCTCCTAGTGGGACAGTCTGTACTCGTGATCCGGTTTTAGCCGACTGTAACCGACCGGCTTGGCATTGCTTATAGATGTGGAGACATGGATCCTTGAAAAATGTTACATAAGAGACGCACCTATTTGGGTGTGAAAGGAAAGGTTGCAGGGGAGAAGTAGCCGCTTTCTGCATAAGGGAAGCTCCCACAAGCATCGTGTAGAGACCTCAAAATTTAAACCCACAAAATGTCCTACTGAAACAAGAAAGGATTCGAGGAGGAACATAGACAGTGTCCGACTTTGCTTTGCCTGTGTGGAATAATGAGTGAAGTTTGATCCTGGGCAAGATTTCAGAGCGAGGCTCATTTATTAGTCTATTATGTCTTATCTTTATGCTGACTTTATCTTAGTAGATATTCCTCACCTTGGTCCATAAACGTAAATACTTCATTGTTGACTATTTTATATCATAAAATTTGCTGTTCATATTTGTTTGTAAAGACGAAAGGCTCAAAATGAATGCGGTAAGCATCCAACTTTAGGAGACCAAGGAAGAAAGAGCAGAGACATGTTCCTTTAAGGATATTTTCCCCTTTCCTCTGAGTTCCTTTTTTAATTTCTTTTTTGTTTGCTTTGGTCTATACGTCATGTTAAAACCTATGCCAACTATTTGGTCTTTCTGGGCTGTCCATTCTGTTTTGAGAGTGACACACTAAAATGTCACTGGTAGCTCTTATTTTCTCGTGGTAACCTTTAATGTAGACTATCTCGGTAGAGACCTTGATATTTCACTGGGTGACTACCGCTCTCAGGCTTGGCCAATTTCTTGAGAAGAATTCTGGCTGTCAGCAGTTGGTGGACAAAAGGGGCAGTGACTGAGTAATTAATGACTGTGTAAAGAACTCAACCTAAGTCACAGTTTCCAAGGTCAAAGACCTCCACCTTGACAAAAAATAACCAATAATTACGTTGATATGGAATTTTGCAATAGAAATGGTTGAAGCTGGAAGCTAACAGAGCCATTCCTTCAAAAAACTGTGCAAAAATTATTCTCTACCTAGAATACAATGCCAAGGAAGATTACCAACCGAATGTGAGAATACAATACAAATATTTTCAAATATTGAAAGTCTCCAAAATGCATCCTCTATTTTTTGAGAAAAGTACAAGGGGTGTGCTTTACCAAAAGAGAAAAAAAAATGAGGAAGAAGATTTAGGAGTGTGGAGTCAAAGAAATTCCAAGAATGCTGCTAAAGAGAAATCGCAGTACAGAAGCTACGCAGCGTGTCCGGAGGTAACCAGTCCAGTGGTTCAGGAAGACGCAGGTGTGTTTGAATATTTCGAGAGCAGATATACGCTTCTGTGGGAAAAGTGAAGATAATTCAATAAAAGCTATATAAAAATTAGACAAGCAAACAAAAGGCAATTGCTAACTCCCAGGAAAACCAAAGTGCTGTACAAGAAGAGAAAGCAATACTTATTCATTATACGGTTGAACTGTGAGTGGTAGGAATACAGCCTTACTAATATAATCAAAGCGGAGCTGATTTAGCCAAAAATTGTGACCATTATATAAGGATGGGGCAGAAGAAGAAAAGTGTACAAGTAGAAGTGGTAAGAGAGGTAAATCGATAAATAATAGGTGGATAACATCTAAATTTAAAAAAAGTGACATAAGCTTGCTATTTTTAAAAAGAAGTAAATATCTCAAGAAACAGCCAAAATAGCTGAAAGTACAAACCTCTGGAATGCCAGAGATGGGGAAGAGGGGTGCAAGGGACCTCTGGTTTTCATTATAATCCGAGTAGGACAATTTCATTAAAATATACATATATATGATATGTATAAAACTTTAATATACATTTAAATGAAACATTTTTACAAAACAAAAGGTTGAGACCTCCCTACTTTCCAGAACCCCCCTCCGTTCCCTGCCTTCTGACCTTTCTGCCACAAGCACCCAGACGCCCTCGTTTTCTGAACTGGCTCGCAGTCGGGTGTGAGCACTTTGGGGAACCATCTAACGATGTTTGTCTCTAACTGGCTCTTTCTGTGAAGAAGAGACAAACTCAGACTTGTCTCCATATTGCTAAAGGAGTCCACACATTGTCGTGTGTAAATGTCAGAGATTACTTTGCGTGATCTCTTTAAGAAATTCTCCACCTTCTCTGTTTTGGCTGCCGACGGGCAGCTGCGTGCTGGATTCCAGCCGCAGTCCTCCCGCGGGGAGCAGAGTCCAGCACGACCTGGCCTGAGTCTTCCTCAGGTTTCCTTCCTTCCTTCCTCTCCCACGCTCTTTACCTTGGCCATGAAGGAACCGTCCCAGTTTCTTTCAAACTCAGCACCTAACGTTAAATTCCTTTGCCCACCTGCTGTAGAATAAAAAATTTAGAATGCTTTTTAAAAAAGTTTTTAGTGCTTCATGACCAATGAAAACCAAGACTCCCTTTGGATGAGGCTGCTCACCCCCAACTCCCTCCTCTGAGCCTACAATGTGCTATTTCCATCCTTTCTCCCCTTGAGGAAGGAATACTTAACTATTTACACCACCGTCCTTCCGAAGTGAGAGGCTCAAAGGGAGGGACTGTGTCTTAACCGTCTATGTCCCCTGGCCTGGTCTGGCTCAGTCGCCGGCCCTCCGCAGCAAGGCTCTCAGTGGCGTGCTGTGAGTGCGTTAGGGACGAAAGGCCAGCGGAGGCGCAGTGTGACTCAGTCATGCGCCCTCTTCTGTGAGTAAAACCTGCCAGGCACCGCTGTCCGCAGCATCCCGAAACAAAACATCATAAGCAAACCTACAACGGTTCCAGCAAACCGCTGCTCGAAGACTGTCTTTATGAACCACAGAAATGAATTAGCTCCTTTATCAATTTTCAAAACATCCAATTTTATGCAGAAATATAATACAGTTTTAATGAGATGGTTTCATAGTGGAAGCGGTTGTGTCTATCAGCAGAATGAAATTGTTTCTATAATGGAAACCAAACAAAAAATACCGTAAGATCTACTTGTTCACTCAGACTGAACTTCCCGAAATACTTCTCTTGAGGTGTCACTTACATCTGACGCTTCGTCTGTCTTCACCACATAATTACATATCGTGGAGATGAAATATCAGTGACGGAAATTGTCCCTGAATGGTACAGAGAAATCACGTGCAAAGGCCTTTGGGTAGATGGTGAGCTGTTGTCAAAGTTCCGACTGTCGACGTGCAGAAGGGAACGTTAGTTGCCGTGTTTCCTAAGCATCGTCTGCGTCTTTACGCGGAATTTTGTGCCTGTCTCCATCGTAGCGCTGAGTGCTGAACGCTCACCCTCTGTCTGTCCTCTCCTTCATCCATATTCCCGTGAACTCTCTGACCACAGGGGCCAGTCTGCACTTATTTTATGTACCCAGCATCCAGTACACCGTGTGTTGCTTAGTATATACTTGATACTTAAAAAAAAAAAATGAATCAATGCACTAAAGGGAAATGCAATCTCCGCAGGGGAAGAAAGCCCGATCATACCAAAACGCTACTAGTTGTTACCGCACGCATTTTGTATCCTTCTGAAATTTATGCCTAAATGGATACCTCAGATACAGAGGCCCCCCCTCCAAACTGGCTGGTCACAGTTCAGTGGGCTGGTACTTGGAGGTGGGGCCTTTGGGAGGTGATTGAATCACAAGTGCAGGGTCCTCGTGATGGGATTAGCTCCCCGATTAAAAGAGGCACAAGGCACCTCGCTTCCTCTCTTTTCTCCCCAGCATCTGAAGACACAGCTATACGCAAACTGCAGACTGGGAAGGGAGCTCTCACCAGACACGGATCTGCCGGCACCTTGATCTTGGGCTTCTCAGCCTCTAGTCTGTGAGAAATAAATATTTATTGTTTAAATCCCCCAGTCTGTGCTAATTTGTTATAGTAGCCTGAACTAAGACAGTATGGACAAATTATGAGTAGGTAGAATGCAGATGATTTCTTTTTCTTCTTTTTGCTTTTCACTATTTCTTTTACATTATTAAAGGTTAAAAAAAAAACTTTCTGAGGATTCTCCACTCAAATTGTGCCCCACAGACCAGCGACATCATTGGCGTCACCTGGGAGCCTCTCAGACACACAGATCTTCAGTCCCCCATAGAGAGCCTGAATCTGAACCTACCTTTTAACGTGATCCGCTGGTGTTCAGATAAACAGTTCAGCTTGAGAAGCACTACTTTAAAAGCGTTTGTCTTAATACCTACCCAAATGCATCTCTCCACTTTTTAAAAATGTACTTGAGATTGCCAGGAACAATTTTGGTTTTCTTCACATAAATTCCGAATGTCAAGATATACTTGAGGAAGGGTACTTCTGCCTACTTGCCTGGGCCACTGAGAAAGTCACAGTTCAGACGACCTTGAAGGTGATAAAGAAGCCACCCATGCGGTTGTCTGGGGACGGACGTGCTGGGGAGAAGAAGCGGGTATCACCCGTGCCTTGGAAAGGAGAGTGGCGTGTTCGAGGATCAGCACGGGGCTGATCGTGGCTGGGGTAGGATGAGCACCAGGGAAGCGTAATAATAAGCTGTGGGGAGCAGGTCCCGCAGAGGACCTCTTGCAAGGCCTGGCAGATCCTCGTAAGCACATGGATGTTTATTGGCAGGAAAATGGTGAACCACTGAGAAAATGGAGCAGAGGCCGGCATTACCTGTCCTGTCATTTAACAGTGTCTCTCTGCCTGCACTGTCAGTAGCAGAGGATAGGAGCAAAAGTTTGGATCAGGAATCCAGTTGGAATGTGACTGCCATACCCCAAGACAGCAGTGGTGGTGGCTTGGGGGTGTGGCAGAGAAAGTGGGGAGAAGTGGCCAGGCTCCACTCATACGTAGAAGACAGACTCCATAGGATTTCCTAAAACATTCAATGTAGGTTACGAAGGAAGGAAAGAGTTCAACAGTGATTCTTGAGTCTTCATCCGAGTAGAGTTGATATTAGCTAGGATAAGAAAGACTAGAAGAGAATCAGGGAGTTTTCTTTTTCCCTTTTGCTTATTTATTTTTTGTTTGTTTTATTTTTTGATCGTGGCATTGGGGTAGCAGTTGTGAGGACTTCAGGTTTTGACATGTGAGGTTGAGAAGAGTATGAGGCATCCATGTGGAACTGTTAAGGGAGAGTTGGATCATGAATGCAGAGTTCAGCACTCTGGAGATAGAATTGTTGTTATTATCAGCAGAGAGATGGAATTTCTAGTCATTAGCCCAGACGAGAGCATGAGGACATGTAGCTAAGAATATGGAAACACCCAAAGGCTAAGGCTGGACCACAGCAAGGGTTGAAGATAAGTCAACAAAGGAGGCCAGGAAGAACAGCAAGGGGGAGAGAGAGAGGGCAAGAACAAGAGCAGAGGTGTCCACACCAGGAAACCTTCCAAGGTGGGAAGAGCAATGATGATCACGTCAAATAAATGGTGTCGTAGGTCCATTCGGCCGAAGGCTGAGACTGGCATTGTGTGTAGCAGTGTGGAGATCATTCGTGATGAGGAAAAAGACCACGTCTGCTGGAGAGGTGGGAAGGAAGTCTGCTTTAAAAGAAGATATAGGCATAAGAAAGAGCTTCTTTCCTTCCTTCCTTCTTCCCTTCCTTCCTTCCTTTTCTTTACTTCCCCTTCCTTCCTTCCTTCCTTCCTTTTCTTCCTTCCTCCCTCCCTCCCATCTTTCCTCCTTTCCTTCCGTCTCCCTCTCTCTCTCTCTATCTCTCCGTCTCTCTCACCCCGCATCTCTCTGCTTAGGATAGTAGAGTCACAGCCTTGTGCCGAACGGAGTGATCTAGTCCTGGGGGACTATCTGATGGTGCCAGAGAGAGAGGTCCAGCATGGTGTACAAGTGCGAGTGCTCTCGTTAGACAGGAGCGTGGCTGCTTTGCAGTCACAGGAGGGAAGGGTTGAATTCGTGGGCATTATGGCTGATATGTGGGTAGATTGGAGGTCAAAGTTTGTGAAATCTCTCTGCTGACGGTTTGGATTTTCCCAGTGAAATCAGAAGCAAGGTCACGCACTGACAACAAGAATGGGGAGAGAGAGGCGTTGAACTATCGGACATCTGAGGAAAGAGGAGAAGGTAGGAAATAACCCTCTGGGTCTCTGCCGTTCAGAATGTGTTCTACACATCAGCTGCAACCGCATGATCTGGGAGCTTGTTAGAAACAAAGATTGCACCACACCGAACAAACCAAAATCGGCACTTTACCTAGATCTCCAAGTGATCTCTAAGCCAGTTGTTCTCAAATTTGCACACTGGATTCAATCAGGACTGTTTAAAAAATCTAGATGCCCAGGGCACACCCAAAACAAATTCCATAAGAAGTTTTGGGGACCGAGACCCTAGCATCGGGGTCCTTTAAAACTAACCAGGTGATTGATTCTAGCATGAAGTCAGTTTTGATGACTGAGAGCTCTGGGTATGCAGACAAGTAAATAAACTCCGAAAGCCCCCTTGAGGATAATGATCCTGCCTTTAAAGAGACCAATCTGCTGGGTTGTGAGTTTTTCCCCGGCTATATACGGCTGTACAGGTGCAGGCGTGGACTAGGCAATGAAGTGGATTTAACGAGGGCTGAGGTTTTGCCAAGCAACAGAGAACAGGAGGTGATGTTCCACCTGTCATCCTGCCTTCCCTCCGACCCACGATTCCCTTTCCAACCAGAACGGCTCCCTTTGAATCTGTTCTACATTTTAGTTTTCCACAAAAGACTGAGAAGGACATTTGTAAGAGTTGGATGCCCTGAAACGTGCTATGCCTTTCCCCTGCCGCATTCATCAGATTTATGCAAGTGTCTCATAAGACGATGGCTTCCCGTCGTGTGTGTGAGCGTAAGATTAATTTTATTTTATTGTTTCAGCTCAAATAAACTCATTAGTAAATCTACGTGACCCCGGAGTCTTGAATATCATTTTCTTTTTTTTTTCCTTTGCTTTTTCACTCTTTCTTTTATTGATTTATACATATTTCCAACTTCCTCTTGAATTGTTGCTTCGATCTTGATGATTTATATTTTCAAATGATATCCCACAATTTTCTAAAATTCTAAAAAGAATTTTCCAGTTTATCTGCAGGGATTTGTACATAATGTTGCCCTGTAGTTCTTTAATCTCTTCTGTCTGTCTATCGTGTTCAGTTTCTCAGCCTAATTCTGTTGATTTCCTTTTCTGCCTTTTCATTCTATTGTAGAGTTTCGTCTATTTTACTCACTGATTCAAAGACTAATTTTTTGGCCTTACGTATTTCAGTTTTCTGTTTTTTATGAAATGAAAAAAATATATATATAAACGCACATGTTTGTTACAGACAAATCAGACTGATGTGTAGGAAAAGGGAGAGAAAGTCATCAGAGGTGACCTATGGATACTTGGCCGCGCTCTCCGAAGACGTTTCCCGTGCATGTGTGTGCGGACTCTAACCGCTACGGGCATTTGAAACGACCTCACAGTATAGTCTTGACCACCTGCTCGACTTACTCTTAGTTCGGTAGCACAGAAAGCCAGGCAGTTAGAGACCGAGCTGTGGAGACCGGGATTCAGATTCTCACTCTGCCACTTTGCTTTGTGACGTTAAATGTGCACTATTCCGTATCCGCTCTGAAAAGCTTCTTCAGGCGTTTTCAGTGGAAAGCAGAGGTGGCCACATGTACCCGACAGGGATGATGACATGACTGTGAATGTATTTTCCACCTCAATAAATGTACATGAGTGTCAACGGCTGTGTAGTCACATGTTCTACAAGCTGCTTTTGTTGCACATTAGGCTTATTTCGGTCTTAATATTATAAGCAAATTGTCTTTGAATCCTTCAATATGCATTTTGTGCATTTATCTGCCAATCTTTACATTTTCTGGAAGTACTGCTGCTGGACAAGAGGACTTAAAAGGTTTCAAATAAATCACTCTTTCTAAAATGTAATAGTTGATATGATAATCCTAGATAATTTAATACCACATTTTCAAAGATGAAAGAAATCTACAATTTTAATGTGAATTGATCTGAATACTGTAGGGTTGAGCATTTATTTACTCTTCAATGATATGGAAGAGAATATACCCAAGAAAAGTGACTGAGTCTATGCAGCCTTTTCAAACCCAGATTCTTTGAGAGAATTAATCCCTACAAACAACAACTTTTCTTCTGTGCGTCTGCTACTAGAAGTTCTACAAAAGTGGTCACTGGAATTATTTTTTTACGTTCTGTGGTTCAGATAAGAAGACTTGGCTATGAAAGACTGAATTAACGAGAAAAATTAATCCAAATTCAGTCACTATATGTTAAGGTGAATTTTCCTTAAAAATGGTTTTGGTAATTTTGGCAAATCGAGCATATTCAAAAGCAATAAATTGCCTTAGAAAAATTTGGCATTAGACAAATTAAAATACAAAACATAATTTATTCAATAAGTGGACTTTATGCCACACATTTTAGTATATAATGATATTATCATTTTTTACTCGTATTTTCCTTGTTTATTTTTGGGTTTTCATGTATCAGAAACAGAGAGGTAGGTTATATCTTTGGCTGTCACATTTCTGTTAATTTGCCATTTATTTTTTCTTTCACAAATCCACATTTTTTGTAACTCATTCATTCCAATTTTCATCTATACTTAGTTCATTGTGCTTTTCAGTTTCGTTCAGTTTTCTTTTCCTTCTTGTAACTAATTAAGTTGAAAGAATAATGAATGTTCTTTTGTTTGTTCAATGTGGCAAGCGTCTATGAATATAAACTTGCCTCTAAACACACACTTGGCCGTCTTCCATGTGCTTCAATATCTAGCAATTTCTGATCACCAACCCCAGCACTTGCCACTGTCTCCTCTGCCCGTCACATGCCAGGTCCACCACGCTTCTACATGAAATCAATGACTGAATGCACGTAACTGATACTGGGTTTTCCTCTTTAAGCCAATTTGTTTATTTAAAAGCATTTATTTATTAATGCATTGTTAAACAAGATGCAGTAGATAAAATTGGGGAAATAGCCAAAATATAAAGAGATATATAAATAAAAAAGTTACATTATTATCAAGAGGGTGTGGTTATTGGCAAAAGAATAGACAAATAAATGCATAGAGCAGAATAGAGAGCTCAGGAGGCCAGGCATGGTGGCTCATGCCTGTAATCCTAGCACTCTGGGGGGCCGAGGTGAGAGGATTGCTTGAGCTCAGGAGTTCAGAGACAAGTCTGAGCAAGAGTGAGACCTTGTTTCTACTAAAAATAGAAAAATTAGCCGGGGATGGTGGCGCATGCCTGTAGTCCCAGATACTGGGGAGGCTGAGGCAGGAGGATCGCTTGAGCCCAGGAGTTTGAGGTTGCAGTGAGCTACGATGACACCACTGCACTCTAGCCCGGGCAACAGAGCAAGAGCCTATCTCAAAAAAAAAAAAAAAAAAAAACAAAAAGGAATATTTAGCCAACTGATCTTTGACAAAGAAGCAAAGGCTCAGGAGAAAAGACAGTCTTCTCAAAAGAGAAAAGGTAGTCTTTTCAACGAATGATGCTAGAACAACCAATTGGACATCCACGTGCAAAAAATGAATCTAGATACAGACCTTATATCCTTTGAAACATTAACTCAAAAGAGATGGTACATCCAAATGTAAAATACAAAAGCATAAAGCTTCTAGGAGATAACACGGGAGAAAATCTGGGTGACTTATTTAGAGTTTGGCAATGACTTTTTAGACATAACACCAAAGGCAGGATCTGTGCAAGAAAAACTGATTATCTGGACTTCATTAAAATCGAAAACTTCTACTCTGCAAAAGAAGTTATGAAGAGAATGGTAACACAAGCCACAGTGTAGAAGAAATATTAGGAAAAGACATATTTGATAAAGGACTGTTATCCACAATATAGAAAGAATCCTTAAAACTCAACCGTAAGAAAATGAACAACCTAATTACACAATGGACAAAACACCTCAGCAGACACCTCCCCCCCGAACGTGTATGGATAGCACGTGAGTGGTGAATGAAGCGTCTGGGAAGGGGGGACTGGGCAGACAGAGCGCACAGGGGTTTTAGGGCAATGGACGTGTTCGGGATGAACCGGCAATGCCGAACACGTTCCATCACACGTCTGTCGGGACTCAGAGAATGCACACCTGATACGGAGTGTGGCGTTTGGGTGACAATGACGTGTCAGCGTGCACACGTGAGAGCAGGAGGTGTATGGCAACTCAGTACTTTCTGTGCAACTTTGCTGCAAACCTAAAACCACTCTAAAAAAATAAAGTCTATTTTTTTAAAAAAAGATACTTCAGTTGAGTGTTTCGAAGGACGTGCCTAAGAGGACCGCGATAAGGAGTAAGTAGAGGGGCTACATTCTGACGGGCCATGGCGGTCCTTTCCGAGGGTACTTCGCTTCCTCCTGTCTGGGTGAGGGAGGCTGTCTCATTTTCCATTTGTCAGCGATTGCTGCTGCTGTTGTGACATAGGCGGTGTCGTCGTCACCACAATGTTATCAAATTGCGCGCGCGCCTGTGTGTGTGTGTGTGTGTGTCCGCAGGCCAAAGAATACTTTAATTATTTTGTTTTTTAAAAAATTAGTGTCAATTATTTATAGCCTAACATGATCCTTTTGGTGAACCAACATGTGTATACTTGCAAAAATAAAAACAATGTTTTAATTAATTTCCATCTACTAATCAACGTTAGTGGTCACATTGCTCATATTCCTTTTACGTTTTCATTTATTTATTGCTGTTGACTCAGTTCTGTCAAAGACTGGGCAAGTGTGTCAAAGTTTTCCCAAACAATTTAGTATCTTTGCACTTCAAAACCCATTTTGTAAGTACATTCCGGATACATTCAGATGCTTTGTCATTCACCTCATAAATATTCATGACTGTAATACCTCCATTGACATTTTATCTTAATTGAAGAGTGCTTTCAAATTTTGTCCTTGACATATTTTAGTATCAAATGTTTGAGCAAAGCAAACTTTCTTCCTTCTTAGAGGCTTCTGGTTTTGTTTTGTCTCATTCAGATGAATTGAGTGAAAACTTGAAACATTTATTTTTTATATTGATTGCTATAAAGATAAAACTAGGTCACATGAGTTAAAATCAATTTCAGATTATTAAAAAGATAGAGAAAAAGACTGCTCAATAACCTTTCCTAGGGTGATTAATACAATTTAAAATATTACCCAAAACACTAAATGTAGTTATCACTCAATGTATATTAATTTTGAGAGGAAGTTGATGAGATAGTCCAGTCCACATTTTAAAAAAAGAATACTTCAAATAGTAAAACATACCGCCATGTACATTCCTTGGTTAAAACATTGCTATTTACTTTTTATTCAAAGTTTTTTCAGTGTCTGATCAAATCATGGTTTCCATTTTGCTATCTGATGTACTTCAAGCTCAGGGATTGTCTATTGTACCATGACATGTCTTGTTTTGTTGTATTCATTTATGTATTCCACTTGGCCAATTGCTGAGTGCGAATATTTATATTCTTAGAGGTATAAAAATAAATACATAAGATGTTAATGCTTTAAGGTTTCAAATGCTTATGCAAAAGGCACAGAAATTGCATTTAAAGACCATTTTCTTTTGAAAGAATTATTATTATGTTGGGAATATATATCAAAATGATATATACACACAAGACAAGATCATAGTTGGAAAACAATCAGGATGATGTTGTATTAGGAGTAAATTCTAAATTTTATCACTTACACATCAATCGCATGACCTGTATATATGTCAGTTTCAAATTTGTGAAGTAAAAGGAACTAGGTGAAATCTATTATTGGCAAAATAATGGCCCCTCCCACTAAGACGTCTACATCCTGATTCCTGCAATCTGTGAGTATATTACCTCAGATGACAAAGGGGAATAAAAGTTGCAAATGGAATTAAGCCTGACAATCAGAGGACCTTAAAATAGGGAGATAACATCGTACTATCCAAGAGGAACGAAGAAATTGCCAGGGTCTGTAGATGGAGGAGCAGGAGGTGAAGAGTTGGTCTCAGAGGGGACCAACAGGAAAGAGGATCGTTGAAGAGTCATTGCTGGATTTGAAGATGGGGGCCACAAGCCAAGGAATGCTGGCCCACTCTGTGGCCAGACATGGCACAGAACCAGATTCTCCTTCTAGAGCCTCTGGAAAGGAACACAGCCCTGCCAACACCTTGGTTTTGAGTTTGGCAAAACGCATTACAGACTTCTGAATTCCAGAACTCAAAGACTGTCTGTAATTTTATTGTTTATCAAATTGCACTTAGTCTCGCTTCAATTCAAGTAGTTGCCTAAAAGACGAAAGACTTCCTGGTTGTTAGGAGGTGACAAACTTCTGCCTACACAGCATCCTAGTGATGGGCAGGGTCAAACCAAAAAGTGGTTCTTATAGGGAGGAGCCACCATTTGTACAATGAAACTTTATTGGTACTTGTTTGAACTCACCATGCAGAGCTCAGACAGTCCAACTTTTTAAAAGTAACTTTTTATCCCAGTTTTAGGAGCTTGAGGTTTTAGAGTAATTGGAAATGGTTTGACTTCTACCTGTCACTTATATTATCATTGCTGGCTCAAATCCATGCCACATCTAGATTGAAATAAAAGGAAAAGAGCTTACTTATTTTGCTATATATTTCATTATTTTCTTTCAGTTGGTAGTAATGAAATGAAGCACACGTTCAAAGTTAGCAGGAAGACTCCTTGATAATGAATTTCTTTAGGCATCATTGAATTTTCTCATTTAATCAATAATTTTATTATTTTATGCAATGCTTTGTGAGGCTATCCCTTCTACGTGTTTATATATACAAGGATACACAACCAGCCTTGTTGTTTTAAAACATTTGTTCCTGTCAAAACTATTTATGTAATTTCTAAACATTATAAATCCTCCTGTTTGTTTCCTATCAGTGTGCTATCTTTATTATATTATGCAATATCATTATTTAGATCTGAAATTCTGACAAATGACCACAACAAATGTATTGATTCATTCCACTCTATTACAGGAAAAGTCCTTGTTGGTAGCAAAGCTGCTGAGCTGTAAAACAGTGTCCTCATCAGAAAACACAGGCCCTGGCATTTTCTCTGCCTCTTTTGATACACGGTGTAGGATATTACACAAATTGGTACAGTCATACAGGGCGGGAGAATGAAAGCAAAAATGATGATTATTCAGGCACATTTGCCCCATACTTTTTGCCAATACCCACCTAAAAATAGTGAAAGGAAATTAACAGATAATGTGAAATCTTCACTTGTAAAATTTAAGAGACTTTTTTAGGAGAAAAAACATGCTTTTAGTTTCTCTGACTTTTGTAAGAACATTTCCACCTAACCAACATTGACCCTGCTCTTTTACTTCTTGAAACATTTCTTGTATTTCTACTGAGTTTGACTAGTTTCCTGGCAGCTTCATTTCCCTTCTGAAGCAACATCTGAAGATCTTTCTTGCTTTTATAAGAGTATATGCTTATATAAGAATGTATGGTTTCTCTCTGTGATAATCTCTCATACCTCTTGTAAATGCGCATACATATATACATATATCTTTTAAAATAAACAAAGGCCACAGAATATGGCAAGCTCACAAAATCCTCTTCCCTTATAAATCATCTTAAAGGAATTTTAAACCTATTTTCAGTTCAGTTATGCTGCTGCGGTTCTTACATCAAGGTGATTTCAAGAGTAATGTCTGTATGGCTAATCAATTCCTGCAATAGAGGAAAAGTCGATTGGCTTTTGGTCCCAAGTGTTCACATGGCATTTCCCATTGAAAAATCTACAAAGGCACTGGTCTATATTTTAGGATTATGGAAATGAGAAACCAGGTCTGGTTGGTGTATGAGCTTTGGAGAGGAGCCTGCAGACAATATTTTTGCAGGAAAGGAAACAAGTATTTGTTGGACCACTACCCTTCCCCATGTGTACAATCCTCACAGCCACTGCAAGTTAGTCTTGTACTCAGTTCACTGATGGACGCATTTGAGTTCAGGATGTCAAGTGAGTGGGACGTGGCTGACAGAGGGTTCGAATCTGGTTTTGTCTGTCTATGAAGTCCGGGCTCTTGTGACTACCCTCTCTCTTATTTTCTAGCAGAGGATAGATACGATTAATGGGGCAACTCTTATCCCCGGCCTGTTTGTGGGAATTGGCAGACAAATCACTGAAACCTCTCTCTCTCTCCACCCAGGAAAGCTAGCGAGGATGGAGTTAAAGAGATAAAAATAGCATCGTCGTTTTAGAAACCTAGATGTCAAAGAGGGATAGGTGCACAAGGCGAGCTGATGTTTGATTATGATACACAACGGATTCCTGGAACACTTAAATGTAATTAAAGATATAAAAAGGATAGAGTGAAATGTAAAAAAAAAAAAGTTATGAATATACAGCATTATAATGAGCTGCTTTTTTGAGACATAGCGCTCGCTGCAGACTCTTGTCCATTAACAAATTTAAAACGAGAGAAGCCCATGTAGGAAGACAAAGATGATCTAAATGCGGAACTTGGCAGGTGGCTGTCATTGAGGAAGGATAAGTACAGTTAGAGTGGCCTTCAAGAGGACCTTCCGAATGAGAAAATATTGTCCAGAGTGCTAGGTAAATTTCACAATTTTATCGGCAATTTAGTGTGATTCGATTGCAGTCTGTGTCCTCAAGACTTGGCATATTTAGTTCTCTTTTGCAGAGAGTAATGAAGGCTGAATGTATGTTTGGCAGCAGCCTGCAGAAAGCAACATTTCTCTTGATGCATCTGCTCTGATAATTTGCTCATTTGACTACACAAACGAGACTGCAACTGACGTGGAAAGCCAGTTATACTAGATTAAACATTCCAACACAGCAGAGAGTCTGGAACTTTCTAAGACTCTCTCCCACTTTTCAGTGTCACAAAGACAGATTCATAGGGCATGTCTAAAACATAGTGTCTTGGCATTGGTCCATCTTCAGTGAAATGACGGTGGTGATCATCACTGTGAAGTTTTGAAAGTCACGTCCCTTCTTCAAGAAGGCATTTTGTGAAAGGAAACCAGGATCACTGTATATAGCAAGAGAAAAAATCTTAAGGGGGTACTCCTTTTCTTTTAAAAACACGATTGGATTTGAATTTGTATTTAATTTACTAAATTACAAAATTTAAAATGTGGTTTCTCTTAACCCCTCTAAACTTACAAATATTGTTTCTACTTATAAATCTAGAAAATCACATAGAAACCATTCTTTTTAAGGGATCGTTTGAATAATGTTTGCTAAATTGGAATTAAACAACGTGAATTACAAAGCAGTGACAAGGTCTAAGTTGTATGTGTGTTAGGGAGAGAAAATACATACAAAAAAGAGATCACATATTATAAGTCTAGTGTGAAAGCAGGGTTTCCAACCTCAGCACAGCTGACGTTTGTCTCTGGATAACTCTTTGCGGCGGGGGCCGTGCTGTGTGTTCTAGGACGTGCGGCGGCGGCCCTGGTCTGCCCCACTAGGCAGCAGTGGTGGTCTCCTTCCACAGCCTAAAATGACGCCAGACATTACCAAGTGTCCCCCCTGTGGCGAAATGGCCCCAGTTGAGAACCTCTGTGTTAGAATTTTTTTCATATAGATCTGCTGTTAGGGAGACATTCCCCCCTTTTGTCATATTTTTTTATCATCTGAAATCACCCTACCCTCACCTCCCAGCAAAAGCAAGCCGCATCAGAGCCTTGCTCATTTTGTTTACCGTACTCAGACCCTGGCAACTTTAATTAATACTTCCTGAATAAACGATTAGAAATACAATCAAAACGAATCTGCTCATGCTTTATTTGAGTGGCTTAAAAAAGATGTGATTAGGTTAATACTATATTTAAATCTCTGCGAGTTCTTTTTAGGCTGTGTATTAAATGGAGTTCTATTGACCTTGAATAAGTAAGTTTTGCAAATAATGTCAATAGTTTTCTTGCTCTATCTCCTCTCTCCTTGTTGGGTTAGAAACTCAGCTAACAGCCAGTGTGGGCAAGAATGTGGAGAAATCAGTGAGAAACACATTAGATATTGTGATTGCTTTGTGATTTGTAAACTGGGAAAATCTCTACAGAATGTCCAGATCCCTTGTCAATGGAAAAGGATAAAGCAATTCACGTGGTTAAGCTGTCGTGGTTCGGCTTTGATTACTTTTCAATGGGGTATTTCCAGAATTCAAACAAGGTGTTTACACTTGTGGGAAGAAAGCCATGGTGAACGGACTCACAGGCTTCGGGAGAACATACATAAGTAAGGCAGTCGCAGGACAGGCCACACGAGCAAGCTGGAGAGTAGAAAACAGAAGCAAAATGAGGACTACACTCTTATTAAAGGAGCCGTGTGCC